>PVIJ01003156.1:0-141621 GCA_004024925.1 Scalopus aquaticus
ACCTAAATATCAGGTGTCAAAGGGTGTCTTCCTCAAACAATGTCATTTTCTGACAGACTATTAACTACCAGACTATTATCACATATGAGAAAGTTAATGTTAATTTAATGATATAATTTAATATATATCCCATATCCAAATGTGTCCCATGTTTAAATATAGATTGTGTATTAGCTTATATTATTGGCCTATTATTAATGGTTACTCATTGTTCTTGGTTGTCACATCTTTAAATATAGAAAGTTGTTTCATAAAATGTCTCACCTTTTGGATTTGTCTGTGTGTTCCTTTTTTTTCCCCTCAACATTTTCTTTGAATAGTCCTTGATTTCATGGAAGAAGGATGAAATGAGTGACCTGCATTCTGGCAGTAAAGGGGAAGGGAGAGACTCCTGTATAATCTGTGGGGTAGAGTCAAGAGGACAGTGTACAGATGCTCCCCAAGTCTGGCACTCATAGGGTGGGGTGGTGCACCTGGGTGTCTGGTGTTGGGGAAGCAGCTTCAGAGGCTCAGCCTGGGAAGGCTTTTTTATGGCTGCCTTTGGGAGGTGCTTCCCAGATGAGTAATGTTGTGATTCTTATTTGCCTGAAGCTCTTAGTTTGCCCCCCTCAGGTGTTTCCTTCTCCATTGGGTAGAGATGTTCTATGTCAGTTAACCAGATTTCTAGTAATAGAAATCTAACTCAAGGGCACTTAAGAAGAAGAACAAAGACACCATAAAGGAAGAACAAAATCCAAGAGAACTCTTATAATTGATACATTTAAGAAATGGCTTCACGAATGGCTGGATCCAAGTGAGTCAGAAACTATTAGGCAGTCCGATTGCCCTGTCTCTTGACCCTGCTTTTCTCTGCGTTTACTTCATTCACAGGCAACTCTCCTCTCATAAGACACCTACCAACTCTGGAAGCCTGAGCAGGTAGCAAGCTTCCTCTTTCTCTGGTACTGGCAAAAATGCAGGTTTACTCAAAAAGGGCTAGAAGGGGGCTCAAGGGACTATGGTGATGGGTCACGGGTGAATTGGTGGTGGGTTATCCACGGGGAATACAAAATGTAAAAGATATAAATAATAATACAAAAAATGCAGGTTTATGTGCTTACCCCTGACACATTGCTGTGGCCTGGAGAATAAAATACATGGATTGGCCAGGTCTCGATCACACACACCCTGGAGCTCAGGGCGAGTAGGCTGAGAAAGGGACGGCTCCACCTGAGCCATGAAAAGTGGTGTTGGGTGTACCCAAGGGAAGGCAAGGTCTGGCAACCAGAAGAGACTGAGCAGGCAGGAAAACTGACCCTGCTTCATCCAAGGACTGGCTTGTGAGCTTCTGGCCTAGTTATCTAACCTTCAGGGGTCTCAAGCCCTCTGCATTTGCATCTTGGGTCAGCTCTAGTCATCAAGCTCCCTCCAACCATGGTGGTATTAGCACCTCTGTGTTTACAGATGAGGGGAGGGAGCTGTCCAGCTCCTCAGATGGCCAGGGACACACTGAGGGTCTCCATCCCTGAGATCCCGAGTTTCTTCCCCATTCTTCCACTTTGGCCAATCCAATTCTGTCAAGAGCCTGAGGGATTTTTGGGGCCAAGAAAGCTCAGACCCCAGGTTGTGTGATCTTCTGGGGGTGATACCACCCCTCAGTTCTGTCTTCCCCTCTCCTTCCCAACAGAATTCATTGCGGATTGGAGTGAGTCAGTTACCACCCCAGGCCCATGGTAGGGTTGGGGAGACGATGGTGAGGCCTAAGAGAGCCATGGTGTCTGCCCGTGGGGTTTACATTCCACTGAGGCAAACAGACCAAAAAAGAAAAAAAAAAAAAAAGGAGAACAAAAATAAAACCCCAAGCAAACAAACAAGTCAGTTAAAAACAAAACAATCTCTCCCTTTCCCCCCAAGTAGAATATTTGTCAGGAAGGAAACAAAGCAAGAGTTTGGGCAGAATAATCAGAGGGATGTACTTTAGGTGCGTGGTCCAGGAAGCCTCTCTGGGGAGGGGATAGGTCCTTCTTTTGGGATAGGTCCTTTGCTGCAAAAGGCAGCTCAGTTAATTTCCCCCTCGGATGGTTCTGTTACATTGCACCATCCATGAATTGCCCTCCCCTCACCTCTTCTGCTTCCCACTGCCCCATGGTCCTGGCTGAGACTGTTGCTGTTGGAGGCTCCCTGGGAAAGGCAGGAGGACCCTCGCTTTTCCCTGTGAAGAGAGCAGCTCTCAAACACCACACAGGGCCACATGCAGGTCATGGCTGTCCTTGCCTGGAGCTGATCTTATAACACACTTCCCCACCAGTCCCTGCCATGCCAGATTTGATGGATGGTGCTCGCAAAGTTGGCTCCCGAGCCCAGCTCCCCATAACCTTGAAACTGCTCTAGTATGTTAAGAAGAAGGAAATAATTGGGAAATGTGGGGCATTTAGTTATTAACTGGGACCCAGCATATGTGACCATTCACTCAGCCTTGATCCTGCTTTGTGACTGAAGGAGAAATGGCCGGAAGGAGAGTTTGGATCCTGAGAGTGAAAGGATTTTGGGGTGGGAGGAGGTGGTGGGAATTAAATGGGCCAGAAAGCAGGCCTGGCAGAAAGCTTGCGAATTGCAAACACACAGCTGCTCAAGGGGAGGCTCAGAGTTGGGGAGTCTGTGTCAACACAGAAGGTGAGCCTCGTGTTTGTCTTTATGGCTAAAAGGGCTTAATTTCAGGATAGGAAAGAACAGTAACACATCAAGGAGTTCGTTGTGGGCATAGCAGAAAGGTTTTGATCGCCCTGCCAATAGGGGCAGTTTCCACTAGAAAAGAGTAATGGATCAAGAGGTTTTTTTTTTAATTATTATTATTCCATCATTGTTCATTTTTGTGAGATATTTGATTTCTCCCCTCAGGTGTAGTCCTCGTAATTCTCCCACGACCACATCACCTGTGAACTGTCACCACAGTCCCTTGTGTTCTTCCCTCCCCTGTTTTGACCCCTCTCTCTCCCCCTCCCCTGTTGTATGCCTCAAATCTATAGTTTTCCTGCAAGTTTTGGCACTTTCCTGACCCTTTGTTCAGTTTCTCTGTATTCTACCTATAAGTGAAACCACCTGCTTTGTTTCCTTTTCCTTCTGCCTTATTTCACTGACATCATCCCTCCCCGCTCCATCCATGTTGCTGCAAATGCCATGAGTTTATCTTTTTTGATCGCTGAATAGTATTCCAGTCATCTGTTTTGGGACATTTAGCTTGTTTCCATATCTTAGCTATTGTAACTAGTGCTGCAATAGGAGTGCTAAACAGTGCTAAACATAGGAGTGCAGGTGTCCTTTCGAATGAATGTTTTTGTGTCCTTTGGCTACCCAAAGGACATGCCTAGGAGTGGAATCACTGGATCATATGGCAGATCCATTTTTAGTAGTTTGAGGAACCTCCACACAGCTTTCCATAGTGGCTGGACCAGTTTGCATTCCCACCAGCAGTGTAAGAGGGTTCCTTTTCCTCCACATCCTCACCAGCATTTGCTGTTGCCAGTTTTTTTTAACATGGGCCATTTTCACCACAGTGAGGTGGTAGATCCAGCGTTCTTTAGGGACTCATAGAAACAAGAGATAAATAAAAAAAAAAAAAAGAAGGACTCTATTAGGAATCAAATAGATGGGGTCCCACCTTGTAAAGTTTCTAGTCTACCAGGTTGGCAAGCTATCTGCAGTCCACATGGTGATCTTTGTGCTGTTAAATCCAAGGTGATGTCACTGCTCCTACCCTGTCTGGTCCTGGCTTGCACACTCTGCTTGGTACCCCATTCCTGCAAGTGCATATGAACATGCACACACATACACAGCCCCTATATCACACATGCATATACCGTAAACATCACACACACAACCCCCCCATTCCACTACACTCCAACATACCACACCAATACATACTTATATACCACACATTCCACCCGACACCAGGTACATATACCACTCTCACACCACACCCATACATACATACTCACCATCACAAACACACACACTCGTACACTCACAGGGCAGTGTGCAGAGGATGCAAATGTTTTGCACTGGCCACCTGCATCCTGAATGGAGGATGGGTATCTTTGTGGAAGCAAATACTTGCCCATTCATACACAGTAGCACCTCAGTCTTTTTAAAAATTCTTGCTTACAGCAAATGCCTACAGGGAGGAAAGAAAAAAGGGGGCCAAAGAGAGTCTAAAGTTAGGGTCAGAAGCACCCTCAGATGCTCACTTTGATTCTTGTCAAGCCTGGTTATTGGGGTCCCTGGGGAGCAGTCATTATGAGCAAGGGAGGAGGGCCACTCCGAGAAAGCCAGGTGCTTTCAAGTGCACTCTCATTTCAGAGGTGTGACAATATCCATCATCTCCGTAAATTATTTGCAAAACCAATACATAGACATTTTAAGTTTGTAAGTAGAAGAAAAATGCAAGGACAACAAAAATCATCATAATTCCAGAGATAATCACTATTAACCTTTTCTCCCAGTATGAACATTTGTTTTTACTTTTTATTATGGAAAATGTCAAGCATTAACAAAATAAATAGAATAGTATAATGAACGCCCCCAACCTGATTAACCTTCTGCCTTTCTTGTTTCATCTAAACCTCTACCCACTCCATACTCCTATTTTTATTGCAATTATTATTAATTTTAGGTCTTTTTAGAGGTAAAATTTACATAACATTGAAATGTGCAAATATCAATTATACATTTTGAACAAATGGACCCTACCATGCTATCTTCATACAGAACATTTCTATCTACCCAGAAAGTTTCTTACCCCCAGAGGCAGCCATTGTTCTAATTTTTTGCATCCTAGCTAGATTGCCTGTTTGGAACTTTGTATCAATGGAATCATACAGTATTTTTTGTATCTGGCTTCTTTCAGTCAGCATTTTTCAAATTCACCCAGGTTGGAGAATGTATCAGTATTTTTTTCTTTTTACTGCTGAGTGGCATTCCAGGGTATAACTCTACCATAGTTTGCCTAGCTTGAGGAAGTCTGGTAGGAAGATTTTCATGCAGGTCTGTGCAGACCAGATCTATTCATTAATCCTTGCGAGAATCCTAGGAGGATGGCACTTTTGTTACAGATGACTAAACTGAGGCTCAGGTTAAATTTCTAGCCCAAGGTAAAAGCTGGAGATGGGATTTAAAATTTTTTAAAATTTAATTATATTGATTTTTGTGTAGAAGAATTGGGGTGTATGCCAGAGGTGCAGGGAGTGAGAGGACTCACCAGAGACAGAGTGGGGAGAAGAGGTGGATCTGCTGAAACACACGGCTGAGGGGAGCAACAGGTGAGACAGGAGAGGTCTGCTGTGCCATGTGTGGGTTAGCTCCCTGGCCTGGGATCGAACTCAGGCCCTAGCAGTGATAGGGCTGAGACTTAAGTGCTAGGGCACCGGGAGGCCCTGGAGATGGGATTTTAACCCGAACTTGTCTGACTGCAGGCTCTATGCCTTCACTGTAATATCTGCACCACAGCTGATTGAGGTCATTTAAGTATAGGGACAATCAAGTCTTCTCTTCAGTGGCCTGTTAGTCATAACTGAGTTCTAGCTCATTGCAGTTGTTGGTATGGATAATAATGGATGAGTCACCAAGAAAAGGTTACATGAAATCTTTCTTTAAAAAGGACAAAAATATATAAGACATTTTAGAGAAATTTCTAGCCAACCTCATTTACAATAAAAGCAAACAAGCAAACAAAAAAGTTTTGCTTCTCGAAGCTCTGTCTGGAAATCTCACTTAGAGATCTCTTGCGGAAGACGTCATCTCTTGCGGAAGCCAGGCACAGAAGGCATTACTGGGTATATAAAATCATATATAAATAATACATGTATAAGAAACCACTTGTTCTCTGTAGAGTCAAACAGAGTAGGTTTTTGGAGAGTCTGCTGGTTCTTACTTGGAAAGTTGTTGCTAAGCAATGTTGCTAATATTATGGAAAGACAGTCTCCCTCCTTACTTTTCCACTCAGCCTCAGAAACCCTAGAGTTGGAAGCGGTTTCAGTGTGGCAGCAGCTGGGGTGGCTTGGGAAACAGTGAGGTGGGGACCCTGGGTGTGAGGGGGCGGCCTGTGCTGCCCACGGGCCTTTGGCCTCATTGGCTTCTGCTTCTTGAAAGGGGTCCCTGGGCAGCCTCCATGGAAAATTCACCTCTTCATCTTCATCAGAAATTTCACACACAGAAGAATGCTTTTGAATGTTTCTGCTGTGGGAAAAAATATAGTCATACCGCTTAGATGCATGAATTCAGAATTCCATAAATGAACCGAAAATATTTTAAGTGCCTTCCACCCAAGAAGTAGATGAAGCACTCCCCTCTTTATCCTCCTCCCCCACCCCCCTTTGTAACCTCTGAATAGGAAATCAGCAAAGTTCTGGTTGACATCAGGCATGGCAGGCTCCTGGTATCAAATGATGTGCTGCCCAGTGGATGCCTGCCACCGAGTGGGATCTGTGGGTTTCCTTGGGCATAGTTTCCTTTCCCCGGATTTCAGAAATGCCACACAAGTCACTGAGACTCGTTTCCAAAACCTGAGCTAGTTTCTCTTCTGATCCTCTGTTCAGGATGATGTGCGTGGCTGAGCGGCAGTTTCCTAGGCTTGTCTTTGAGGCCTCCAGCCCAGCGTGGGCATGGCCTGCTGCTGTCACTGAGGGACCCGATGGTGCTGGTGGGGTAGACCCCCTTTGGGGCTGAGTGGTGGTAGGCTCTGAAAGGGGAGGTTAAGAGCTGGGAGGGGAGCCAGTGGGCTGACAGAGACCCCTCCAACATCTGTCTCCACTTGCAAAGTAGAAACTAGTTCCCAACCTTAAATGACCTTCTCAATCTCTACCCTTCCCTCCTCCTCTTTTCTCTCTTCCTCCCTCTCCCTCCCTTCCTGTTCTTTCTCCCATTCTGAGCTCACGTGGTGGTATCACAGAGACGCAAGTATAATAAGCTTCAGCAGGGGGCGCTGGTGTACCTGCCAAGAATGAACGTCAGTTCGGCTCCTTAAAAGCACAGGTGGGGGTGCTGCAGAAATGCAACATGACAGGGGGGCTTCTGAATGATTTTTTCCGAGCTGGTGTTTGGGTGTGCCCCCGAAGGCACAAGAGAGTAGGGGTGCTGGCTTGTCCGGAGTAGGTCTAAATTTGCATGTTTAAAACTTTGCCGTCGCTCCATAGGTTGTGTCCTCCGTGTGAACATTAAGGACTCACACCTCTGCGGAAGGGGAGGGGCGCGGCTTATGAAACTCCTTAGGTCGATCTCCGGTTTTCATCGAGGCCCCATCCTCCTGGCTCCGTCGCGCCCCACATCTACCCCCTAGCCAAGAAAGGTTGCAGTCATTTTGCAGAGCAATGGAGGCACTGGAGTCAGAGATGGGGGGCTGGAGGGTGCTTTCTCTGGGCTTCCTCTGAGACCTGGGCGCTGGCGGCGGGTCTGATTCCCGGTTTCACACGGATGTGTCTTCTGGAGCTGGTTCCCAGGCACAGAAAGCTCTTTTCTTCAGGGCCAAGCATGCGTGTCTGCCTGTCTCACCCCACTGGCCCCTTAGGAAAGGCTGTGCAGCTGTCTGCCCTCTGTTCATGATTAACTTTCCTGTCCCCTTCCCTCCCCTCCAACTCCTACTCAGAAACCCCTAGGCCTGGGGGTCTCCCCAGGCCTCTACTGGGACAGAGACCCAGGCTGGCAGCTGCCTGGCACTTTGTTCTCAGGGACTGTGGGCTGGGAGTGGGGGGCTGAAACACCTTTGTGGTCCTGTGTGTGGAGACATGATAGGAATAAGCTGCTGGGTGGGTGCTGGGGAGAACCCTTCTCAGGCTAGTGTGACCCTCAGTCACCCCCCTCACCTTGGGGTCTGAATGTGTCAGGCCTTCCCTGTCCACCCCAAAGTGCCCCAGGGGTGTGGCCTGGGAAGACTTCTGGGTCATTAATGTGAAAATTGCTCCCTTTTAATTCTCTTTCAAGTTTTGTGATTTCTACTAGGACAATGTTTTGTTTGGTGCCATGTGTGGCTAACATCTAATGCCTGCCTATTCTCTCTTAAGGAAAGTGCTTTAGGCTCAGTACTTTTTAAGACAACAATATTGAGCTAAAATTTAGTAAATTCATATTTGGTTTCATGGTAGGAATGACAAATGATAATGACTTTTCATTTAGGGTGGTAGTGATGTTTTCTTTCAAAAGTAAGTAAAGATGTGAGTTGATTTAATTAAAGCAAAATAATAAATAAGTGGTATGATAAGTAAAAAACTTGAAGGTGGTGTGCAAATGGCCTCATTTGGGGAAACAGTTTGGAAAAACTTGCCTGAAGAAAGAGGAGCCAAATTCCCTTCATCTTTTAAAGTGAAAGGAACTGGGTGCACGCAAGGCTAGATGAGGGGCTGGGTCGGGAATGGGACCCAGGCTTCATGTGCCTTAGCCTTGTTTGCTCTGAGCAAGGACTTTCTTCCATTTCTCTCTTCCCTGGAGCACAAAGCCAGGCACATCCTAAGTGTTCAGTGAACAGTGGTGGGATGGGCAAGTCTCTTGCAGATGGCCACTGCATTCTTTGCAGTGATGGATGGTTTGGTGTTTTGCTGAGGGGTATGGACAGAGGGAAGGGTTCCCCCATTCCCAGCTAACTTAGTACCCTGTGAATCTGATCAGGTCACGGTCTTTTGGGGACAACCTTATGTTTTTAACCACATTGGGACTGGAAACATCTTGGTTGAAGAGAAGCTGAGGGGACCTGGTACCCCAGAACAAGAACAAGTTCCCCGCTTAGTGGAAAGAATTTCCACTTTCATCCCAATGGCCTGTTTCTCACTGATGCACTTGACCTGAAGTCACTTGAGGGTGGTTGGTGATGGGCAGGAGCAGCTAGCCATATTAGCTGGCCGGGGAGAGACCTGGGAGGAGGTCATGCCTTGCACTGAGCCACGGATTTTGCCTTTGTGTGGATAAAATACACTCCACGGTGGTCATCTTCCCTGTCCTGTGGCTGAAGTAGTCCATCAGCTAACCTGTCAGTTCTGTGCACTGCCAGAGGTAGGAGACATCCCGAACTGGTGTACGGGACTCTGCCCTCTTTGCAATGGAGGATACTTATTCCACATTCTTTTTCCAGACCTGTCCTGGGGTCACTGCTGGTGTAGTTCTTGCAGTAGCTGCCTCCCAGGGGTGGGGCATGGGTCACTTGCTCTTGGGTTATAAATAGAAGTTTGCAGCCTTATCTATGATCCCCTACCACCCAAGCAGGCTTGGAGGGACCCAGACCATTGCTAATGGATGTTTCATAAATAAACCAAGCACATTTTTGGCATCACTCTGGTACTCCTTCCTAACTCCAATGCTGGCAAGAAGCTGTGCCCACTGGAGAGGTGGGGTTAAGGCCTCAGGCCCTTGAGTTCATTTGCATCTCCTGTCACCTCTCCAGCAAGGTCCCCTTCCCTGCCTGGGTTTTCTGTGCTTGGTGGAATACTGGAGTGTATAAAAACCTGGGCAAATTGCCTCAGGCATCTTTGGCCTCAACAGGGCTGTTTCCAAAATGGACTAATTGACTTGTTTTAATTCCCACCAGTCCTCTGCCCCAGTCCTGTCCCTAGGGTGATGGAAGGGGGAGTGAAGTCTGTAGTTAAGGGGATGGGGGTCGAGGTGTGAGGTGTGGTGAGGGGGCGGCTAAGATCAGGCTGCAAATGGAAGTGAGAGGGGCGTAGGTGCACCTCGCAGTCTGTCGCGTGGGCCAGGGCAGAGCTCCTTTCCCGGGAGTCGGTGTGACCTTCTATTCTGCTGAAGTGAAGACGAAGCTTGCATGCGGTGTGCAGAAGGAAAGGAAGAACAGACGCAGGCTGTGTGCGGTCCCCAGCGCTGGGGCGACCAGCCCGCGTCTCTCTGGCAACCCGGGAAGCAAGGCGGGGAGGGTGTGTGTGTGTAGCTGATCCTCTGCCCTAGATTGTGTCAAATTCACGGGGCTGGGAAACCAAATGTTAACCAGGGGACTGACCCTGGCCCACGCAGGAGACATTGTAGTAGGCTCCTCCATCCTGGCAGGACAAACCTTTCGGGGTTCTGGGAAGAAGTGGGAGGTAGCGTCTAGCGGAGTCGAAACACCAGGGAGCCTCCGATTGGGGAGGGTGGGGCGTCCGGCGCTAGGCTCCGGGTGTCCCCTCTAACCATCCAGCAGTCTGGCCCTGGGGCGGGGGGAGGCCAGCGGCGGTGCCCCCGCTCGAAAGCAGTTTCACTTGGACTGAGGACGCGCGCTTCCTCTCGGTGCTTGTTTTTTCTCCGTTTTAAAGACAGTGACAGCATCGGAGAAGTATCCCGGCGGGCCGGGCTAGGAAAGCGCGTCAGCCGCCTTAGCCTGGGGAGGGAGCCCGGGACCCGGCCAGCGGGGGCGGGGAAGGGGAATAGGGGAGCTCAGAGGAGGGGACGGAGAGGGAGAGGCCAGACAAGGGCGGGGGCCGGCCGCCAGCCGGAGAGGTGGGGGAAGCCCCGGTAACAGAGCAGAAGGAGAACGCGGGCGCGGAGCCCCGGGAACTCTGAGCGCGAGCGGGCCACCTCCCTTAGCTGGCCGCCCGCAGCCGGAACGCCCCCAGCCAGAGCACAGGGAGGCGGGCCCGGGGCGGGGTCCCGGCGCGGGTGGCGCATCTGAGCTGGAGCACCGGAGCCGCCCGATCGGGCCGCGCCCGGAAAGAACCTTAGAAATGCCCACGCTGGGGGAGCGGGCGCCGGCTGCCGGGCTGGCCCGGAGGAGACGCTGAAGGTCGCCGGGAAGTGAGCGCCCAGTCACCTGACCCCTGGGGCGCACCTAGGCGGGGCGGGGCCCATGCGAGGCGGGCGGCCCGGGGCCGGGGCGCGGGCGCTTGGTCCGGGAGCGGGCGCCGCGGAGCGCGCAGAGCCGGGCGGGCGGGGGCGCGCGGCGGGAGGGCGAAGGCGCGGCCGGGAACCGCCGGCGGACTCGCCATGTCCCAGCCCGCGGAGAGGATGCATTGCCGAAAGGCTGGGATCCGCGCCGCCGTGGTGCTCATCGGACTCCTGCACAAATCCCGAAAACAGAATAAAGAGAAAAGGTAATGCCTGGCAGTGCAGTCTCTTCTCCCGTGCTAAATTTCTGTTTTCTTTGGGGTGGACTTACCCAAAGGGTGTTTGGTCGGTGTTGGATGAGAAAAAGCTTCTTTTCCTGGAGCCGTCGGGGAGGGAGCTCGGAGCTTCGCTCCGTGCACTAGCTATTATGAGAAAGTACGGGCAGGACGTTGGTTGGTCGGAGGGCGGTTGGGGAGGACCCATCCGGCTTCACCCCAAATCTTACATTCGCACTCCCGACTCTTGCCAATTGCGGCGCTCTTCCCGAAGTCTGCAGCACAGGTATCGTTGGTCCGACCTGTGCGACGGTCCCGGGCTCGGCCTGAGTGCTCCAATGCACTGGGGATGCCATTTGCTTCTCTGCAACTTGGCTGAGCCGGCGAGGTGCCCGTCAGACTGGAATCTGCCTGCTTTGTGCAAGGTGCAGGCAGGCAAGGGGCAACTTTGGAGGTTGCTCTTCCCCGTCTCCCTTCTGTCTCTGGGTTTTTCTGTCTTTCATCTTTCTTGGGTTTACTCTTCTAATTGCCCCTGAGTATTAAGAATTCCTCTGTCAGTCTATTTCAGAGACATTTGTCAACACCTATGGGGTGAGAAGTGTGGGGTTCAGGTTCTGGGGTGGCTTCCCCTAACTTCAGCCCCTAGCTGCAAGCTTGATGTCCAGGAGAACCCAGAGAACTGCCCACCCAGCAGGCAGGGTCTCCTTCCTCTCTCGAGGTACTTGAGCCCAGAGCTTCCCTGGAATGGGTTATCGAAGGAGATGTGGGATTTGCATAACCTCCGTGCCCATCTGGCTCCTAATTTACAGGGGAGTTTGGAGTGGTTAGTGCTGCACAGCGTGTTAGACAAGGACTAAGACAAGGGCAGCAGAACCAGGGTGGTGACTGTGGCCCCAGGGCTTGCCCAGAAGCGAGGTGTTTCGGGGGGAGTGGGGCACTTTGAGAAGCTGTAAGTCTTGCCCCTGTGATGCAGTTGTCTCCTTCCACACCTATCCCCCTTTTATAGTGTTTTCCACACTGTAGGGTCGATTTCCAGTGATAGGACTTAAGGTGGTTAAGCATGAAATAACATTGAGTCACTTGGTGAGAAAGTTCTTCCCTTTTCAGTTCTCCACTAGTCCTTGTGATTTTTTTCAAGGGGAAAGTTTCAGGTTGGTGCTAGTCTGGTTTTAACACCCCCTTTAACACTTGCTAATCTCCCTTTTATAAAAAAGAGAGAGCAGACCTCTGGCTCAGGCCTTAAGTAAGGAAAGGTGCCTGCCTATAAGCTGGATTGTTTTATGCTATTTATTTTTAGGGATTCTCTCCTAGTTATGACCAGAGGTACTGATTTCCCCCTTTGTGGTGTTGATACAAAGATGCATGTTAAATTAAATGCATTAAGTCACAAGAATGAATCTATTTAACAGAAATAGTAGTAACAGTGGTACAAATGGTATGGAATATGTGGCCCAGGAATGGCTGATGTTGAGGACATATACTTGTCATGAAGAAAAATGCTTCCAGTAGAACTCTGGAACCCAGTGATCCAGGTGGGCCTCCATTCTCCCCTAGACTTTGTTTCTCTTCCTTTCCCTCCCCTTCAGTATTTTATCTGGGGTTGAACGAAATTAACAAACCAGCCCTTTAGAGTCAGAAGGGTGTGGGATGGTTGTTCTGGGACCGCCTGGGAAGGAAGTCATGCTGGATAGAAAGGCAGAGGCATCAGATCGGTCCCTATGTAGAACGCATGGTGGTGGTGGTGGGGGAAGTACAAGTCTTGTCCACGCGTCTCCCTTGACTGTTATGTGACAGTATAGATTTCAATTCCGAGCCTGTTTCTGTTTCCAAAGGACTTGTGAGGTTCAAGTGAGACAATGTAGGTGAAGATGTATCTAAAGGTAGGAAGTGTGGTATGAGGATGGAGGGGTTTGATCACAACTGCTCCCATCTTCCTCTCTGGGGCCCCCAGAGTCAAGGTAAGATGTTTGCTGGTGACAGCCCACCAGTTGTTAAGACCAGCCATGCATGGGCCAAGGAGGCAGCCAGGCAGGCATGGATTGTACTGGATGCAGGGTAGGGCCTAAGCAGGGACCAGGGAGGGATTGGCTAGAGCAAGGATGTCCTAGGCTCATGACACCTTGTCCTTCCTCCTGGATGCTCTGTGCTCTTCTCTGCAATGCAGACAGACATCGGTGGCCTCCAGCTTCGGTCTTCATCCCGTTCTGCTGTTGCTCCTGCCGTCCTGGTGGCTTCGACCATGGTCTTAACCTACCCAAGAAAACAGAGGGATTCATTTCATGTTGGTGTTCAGTGACCTTCGCTTCATTCACTGCAATCTGGAGTTTCTTTGTCTTTAAGCTTCTGAAATCAGAGCAGTGCCTGCTATTCTATTGACCCTTACTCTGTGGGCACTGGCCACAGGGGCCCTGGAGCTGGATCCAGTTGCTGACATCTCTTATGTATTTCCCAAACTCCATGCTGGGTGTTAAATTTGCTGAGTTCCTCTTCCTCCTCCCTCCCAGTTCAGGGTCAAATCAGACTCAGGCCTCCTCTTCATCCTTCCCAGAAGGCTTGATCCATCTGTCGATCTTCTCAGCACGTCTAATTGACAGGCTTGTGCAGATAACACTCCTGGCTGTCAAGAGATGAAATGGTCCTGTGTGGGTCACCTGCCCTCTCCAGGACACTGGGAAATATTGCATAATTGGGGCAGGTAGGTATGCCGGGAGAATGGTATTGGCACAAGTATCTCTTGTGGACTCAGACTCCTAGGCATTCTTGGTGAATCCTGAGAAACAGTACTGAAAGCTCTGGCCTCAGTTTGCCTCTTGGAGAAATGGGTGTGGTGCTCATCTCTGGGAGATGGGGGGCTACCTGGAGCTTCTGACTCTTTCTGACTGTCCTCCAGGGATCCCTTCAGCCAGGATCCTGCAAAAGCAATGGTGTGTTTGAGAGGGAATTGGATTGGCATGTGGCTCCAAGGAGGTACTTGAATGAAGCTTTTGGAGAAATAGGTTTGGAAACTGCTGCAGTGAAGAGGCCCTTTAGAGAGCTTTGGTTCTCCGAGTCCGCTTTCTTCTAGAGGTGGCAGAGCATGTCAGACCTCAGGAATGACAGCAGTGACTGGTGGGGGAGCACTGCCCTTTGAGGGGGAAGCACCCCTGGCAGGAAAGATGAGGAAGAGCAACAAGCCCAAATAGGTAGGTTCTGGAAGGTGTGGATAAAGTTGGTGTGGCTCTAGGTGTGACGTTCTGAACCAGAGAGGGATGAATTAACATAAAAGCAAAAGAAATCTACTTATAGGGGGTAGTTATTTTGGGAAAGCGCCCACCATAGGGCTTATGAGGAGGAAAATAGGAATTCACTCATCTTTCAGCAAATCATTAACGTCATGCTCTGGGGAAAGAACAGTGAATTTAGTGAATGTGATCCTTTCATTGTGGGGTGTAGTGTCTAGTGGGCTGTTCCTGTATAGGTTATTAGAAAAAGCCCATCCCTCATTTTTAAAAATAAACTTCTTATTGCAGAAATTTTCAAGCATGCACAAGAGTAGAGAGAAGAATGTAACTCAGTAGCCAGTTTCAGCCATTATTGGCTCATGAACAGTCTTGTTTGATGTATTTACCAACTCACACCCCCAACTCACACCCCCACAAGATGATGTTGAAGTCATTCTAGTCTATCATTGCATTCTTAAGTATTTCAGTGGCATCTTGAAGATAAGAATGCTTCTGAAAAATAAAATACTACTATGATCATGTCAACTATTAAACATACTTTCTTTTTGTCCTTTTATTGAGGTGACATTAGTTGACAACACTGTATGGGTTTTTGGTGTACGATTCTCACCTCAGCAACTGGATGTGTCACACCTGCCTGAACACCACCACCAGAAGTCCAGTCACTACCCTCCACCAACCTGTGAACACCCTCCTCAGCCCCTCCCTACTCTTTGGCCTCTGAGAACCACCATTCTGTTATCAGCGTCCCCAGATTTGTTTCTGTATTTGGTTTGTTCTGACCACTATTTTCTTTTTTTTCTGTAGAATAACTGGGGTGTAGGCCAGAGTTGCAGGGGGCGGAAGGGCTAGTGGATTCACCAGAGACAGAGTGGGGAGCAGAACAGCGGCTCTACTGAAATATACTGCTGAGGGAAGCAGCAGGTGAGACAGGAGAGGTTTGCTGAGCCATGTGGGAAACTCCCTGGCTGGGATCGAATGCTTGCTGCAGTGGCTGCTGATAGCTTCATAGTGCTGAGACTTAACCCCTTGCGCCACCAGGGAGGCCCCCACCAATATTTGCTTAACATGATATTCGATCAGCTTTCACATTTCCGCAGTTGTCTTGTAAAAGTTATCCCAAGTTTTTGTGAGTCAGGATTCAAACACTCCAGTGTGATTGCTGATATGTCTCATCATCTATATGTTTCTTCCTACAACTCTTTTTTCCTTATTATTTCTTTTTTTTTTTAAAGATTTATTTATTTATGTATACAAGCTGGGGTGTAGGCCAGAGATAGGGGTAGTGAGAGGATTCACCAGAGACAGAGCGGGGAGCAGAGCAGGCAAATCTACTGAAGTACACTGCTGAGGGGAGCAGTGGGCGAGGTAGGAGAGGTCTGCTGCGCCATGTGGGAATTTCCCTGGCCAGGTATTGAACTTGTGCTGCAGTGGCTCTGGATAGCTTCATAGTGCTGTGTCATAACCCATTGCACCACCAGGGAGACCCCCTTTTTTTTTACTAAGAAGCTGGATTGTTTGTCTTAGGGAGTTGCCATCAGTCAGGATTTTGTGGCTGGTATCTCCTGGTGTCATTTAACATGTTCTGCTGTCCCCCGTGTTATCTGCAAATTGGAATTTAGTTTTAGAGCCTCCAGCAGACTTGGGTTTATTTATTTGGCAAGACCTTGCTGTTGGAGGATGGCTTGCTGTCAGTTTTTGTGATGTGGGCAGCCATGGGTTGCTTTGTCCTTAGGGTTTGAAGGCTGGTGTGAAGGATCCTTGCGTTCTGCTGTGGGACAGCCAGTGATGGCTCTGTAAGCTACTGGGCTATGGGGGCTGAGCCCTTGGAGTGTACAGGCTTTCTGGCCTGGGCATCCCAGAGACCCAGAGCTGGAAGGGGCACAGGGTGGGATGTGATCTACCCCCTGGCCCCAGAACAGATGGCTGCTTGTTCTCCTTTTAGGAGGTGGCTGGGTCCTGCCCTTTGTGGAGGGGCCTGTTACTCCCCCTCTCATCTGATGTTTGAATGCCACCCAGTTGGCTTCACTGCTTTAAAGAACAAGCATCTCCCTTTTTAACCAGCTTCCCATTTTTAACCTCACTGAGTGCCTGAGGAGTTAGACTCCTAGAGTCCAAGACTGCAATCTCAGAGAAATCTCTGGGAAACTGGGATCGTACTCCAGATAAATAGGAGGGGAAAGACGTAGGGAAGATTTAAAACACTGGACCAAAAATCTAGGATGAGATGAAATGCAAATAGAAGGGAGAGGTTTGCATCCCTGAGGTAGTGGAAATAAAGATTCTTGAATTGCGGGTGCTCCCATGAGTCTGCCCAAGGCTGGCTCAGATATATTTGAAGAGCTACGCAGCTGACCACTTGACTAGCGTTGTTCCATTGTTAGGGACAGAATTTGAGGCATAAATGAGTTTGTTTGATTCCTTCCGAGCCACTTTTAACCCGCTATTCCTTTGAATCTCCTGTTTGAATCTTCTTGATTCTTATTGCCTTATCCATTCTCCTGATGGGGGACAGAGAGGAGTTTCAAAGATTCAAGTAAGATCGAGTCTCTCTACTGCAGTGAGCTCGCCCTAGGCTTTCCATTATATTTGAAGTGAAGTCCACCGTCTGCCTGCTTCTCTGACCGTCCTTTTGCCGCTTCTCACCACTTCACCCTCACCCACGGTCATCACTGTACTTCTGCTGCAGAGAACTTTTTTCTGTTTCGAAACAGGCCAAGCTTGTTCCTCCCCAGACCCTTGGTACATACTGTTCACAGTGACTTCATTGACTAGTGCTTCCTCATCACCTGGTTTTTAACTCAAATGTCATCTCTTCCAACAGGACTCCCCTGATCTAAGCTGCTCATTTCAGCCATTATTACTTTACCTCAATTCATTTCCTCCAGGGCACCTGTCATTCATGGATACTATCTAGCTTATGTAATCAACAATTTATTGACTGTTCTTTCCCCCAGAATGCGAGTTGCCTGAGAGCGGGGACTTGGTTTTTTTTACTTCTGGGCCCCATTGTCCAGAGTAGGAGGTATTTAGTCAGTACCAGCTGGGTGAATGAAAGTGTATTCTCCCGACTCCCTGACTCCCCAGGCAATATGTGCCCTGTTATCCTTTCAGTCCTCTAATACTTCAGCATCCCCTGACACAGGTTTCAAGGTACTGTTTTCTTGTCTGAAGTTGGGGAATTTTCCCCTTTCCTTCCTGAAGAGATTTTGAAGAGCTACGCAGCTGACCACTTGACTAGCGTTGTTCCATTGTTAGTGCTCTAATTCCTTACCTTCCTTGCGACCCAGAGACATGGGGGTCCAAGCTTAGTCCTGACCATCCTGATGCCGGGCCCATGTGTCAGGGCTCCCCTGGCTCTGGGCCCTAGATCTGGGGTGCTGGAGCTGCTGTCTGATAGCAGAGGGCACCTCCCCAGGCCAGTGAGGGGCCAGTGGGCATCTGAGTGAGTGAACAGCTGCCATTAGTGAGTATATATTTTTCCTAAGTGCAGTTTTCTCTCTTTGGAGCCTGAGCGGGGCACAGATGGCTGGTTACCAGGATGTTGCCAAATAGAGGACTTGCCAGGCCTACTCGGTTCAACCAACGAAAATCTTTTCTGTGCAAATGGGGGCTGCCGAAGGTCTCAGGAAGTTCCTTGTCATTTTAAGCAGTTGAGATCCCCCTGCTCACCTACACCCGCACCACAAGCTGCATTTCTTTCCCTCCTGAATCCATAAAAAGTAAATGAGGTAGGCAAGATGATTTCAGGTGGTCAGGTGCTTTTTATTTTAATAGCTATTTTTAAAAAATGAATTCTGGCAAGTGATACTGGTTTTCCATGTATGATAGTTACATAACATTTTTTGAAAAGTAAATTTGTTTGAGTCAAAAAATCACAAGTAAGTTTAAAGAAAGGTGTTAAGAAAAGTAATAGTCAGGTGGGCTGTGGATTGGGGACAACTTGGGAAGATGGTATAGGAATGCCCGAGGCTCCGGGGGTGCTGTTGGAAGGAAGGGAACACTTTTCTTCAGGGTTGAAACAAACCCTCTAGCATCAGTGTCCCAGGGTTATGAGGGTTGAATGTTTGTAGCAAGTGAACACTTATTTTTTGGCCCCTTCTCCTTCCTCATCTATAACTTCTCAGTCCGACAGCTGAAAATCTGACACTCATAGATGTCCATCTGTGTACTTAAGAGGTCAGTTACATCACACATGCAGTATTTTCAGAATTGTAAACCCATATCTTTGTGTGTGTGTGTGGGGAAAGACTATCAACTTGAGGACATATGTATGCACAGTTAGGCCAATGCCTTTTGAGGCTTACTGTTGGCTGGGGCCTGTGCTAAGGGCTTACATGTGTATCTATTTTAATTCTTCCAGTTATTGTCTGTTTTCTAACCAAGAAACAGAGGCTTAGGGGTTGAGGAACGTGCAGTGGGCAGAATCAGAGGTGGAGGAACAGGGAATTTAACCCTGTTGAGGTCTGTTGAGGTTCAGGGGCTGTGCTCTTACTATTATAATTACATCCGCAATTCAGGGTACGCACTGACTCAGTGCCTGGCTTCTGATGAGCGCTTGGTACACGCGCTTGCTCTGCTCTGCGCATTTCTTGAAGTGTAACATGTATATAGTAAGTGCACAAACTCAAGGGGACCTCTCAGTGACTCTCCACATATCCACCTGTGTAGACACCATCCCAATCAAGATTTAGAACTTGCCAGCACCCCAGTGACCTCCCTCGTGCCCCCCTCCCACAGTCTAGTCATAATTACTGTAGAGTCTGGACCATTGCCTGTGTCTGGGTACCTGGGGTAGCCTTGATACCTGTGGTAAAGGGAGAACCTTTCTGGGATTTTGTGAGTTGGGATTTCTGAGTGGGGAGTCCTAGCTCAACCCTAAGAGAACAGTGTCAGAGAATCTAGACCCGTTGCTAGAGGTGAGTGGGCTTGGTTTCGCCTTCCCCTCTGCTTCTGGACATACTCGGTGGGAACCGGTTCTGTTTGTTCACTGCCCTTGGAGCAAGGGTGGATTGAAAAATTGTCACTTGCTTTTGAGCTTATCGTATGAACATGTTTTTTTTGGTGAAGGCTGGAGCTCTGGCCAAGCCCTTCTCAGAGACATCGGGGTGGGCTGACCCTATGTCTCTGAAGGGGTGGGGGAGCAGCCCCATTGATTAGAGCTTCCCCCTCCCTCTACTTTCCCTTCTGTCCCTTTCCTTTTTCTTTGCTGTAAAGATCTTTGCCAACCACTCTGGGGGCCGAATGATGGAGTCAGGGCTCTGTAGTGAGACTTGCTGTCATAAGCACTTTTGGGAGTAAAGCAACTTGTGCAGCTTTTACCTGGTTTGTAGGCCAGACCCCTCATAAGAAAGCAGCCAGACCCACTCCCCTTCATTTCTCACCCACATGTCCTGTAATATCACACTGTCCTGCCTGTGACAGCAGTCCCCTGGATACCTGGTAGTTGGCAGACTGAGGCAGAGGTCACATTTCCATGAAACCTCTGATCTGTGCCAGTCCCTATTCTCAACACTGGGGATACAGCAGGGGACAGCACAGGGACAAAGCCTGCCTGGACAGAACTCCTGTTCTCAAAGGGCTTTGTTAGACCCAAGTATTTTTTTCTTATGAGACTGATATTTTTAAATTGGAAGGTGACACGTTATGAATCCATGTTTCAGTCTTCTCTTGGGTAATCAGAAGCTCTGGCAGCATCAGCTGGACCTGCCTTCCTGAATCACACCTAAACTGCCTGCCTGGGGCTCAGTATAGTGCAGGTGCCCTCCTGCTTACCCCTGCATGCACTCCTGGCCACACAAGCCACCTTCACCTGAGGGGTTGGATGTACCTTGTAGGAAGTACGAGGCTCAGGTTGGGGGAACTTGGGGTGTAACTTACTGAATGTGGTAACTGGGGGTCAGGTACTGGCCTCACATATCCTCTGGGCTTCCCTGGTTTGGGGAAGGTTCCTTGTGATTGGAAATGAGGCATCCTGGCAGCCTGACAGAGCTCTGGGAAGGAGCTGGCCTGCAGAATGGCCACTGTTAATTGCCGTTAAGTGTTCCTCGTTTCCCCTCCTTAGTTACTCCAAATGAAATAATAGAAATTATGAGAGACTGTGTATGACAGTATTAAAACACAGGACTCACCAGAGAGGGACAGGCATGGGAGTTCCTATTAGCTGCACTATGGGCATAGTGCTGGGCTGGCACTTAAACCTCACTTATCTCATTTCATTCTCTGCATGACGCTTATTATCATCATCTCCATTTTTTACAGAGGAGAAAGCTAAAGTTTAAAAGGGGTGACATAGCCAATGTCACCTAGCATGTACTGCAGAGCCAGGATTCAAACCCGAATCTGTCTATTCCAATTCTGTGCATTTTCTCCCACCAATTACATGGCGACCCTGGCCGTGTCACTTGACCTCTCTGTGCTTGGCTTTCACTACCAATGAAGTAGACTAGAATGCAGCTCAGGTGTATGAAATACAAACCGGGTGTATGAAAAAGCTTCATAACCCTGAGAACTGTGGCATCTTAGCACATCCTTGTTATTCTTATTTTTATTTATTTGTTTATTTTTAAAAGATTTCTTTATTCATGTATACAAGTTGGTGTAGGCCAGAGGTGTGGGGGTGGTGGTGAGAGGATTCACCAGAGACAGAGTGGGGAGCAGAACAGGCAGATCTATTGAAATACACTGCTGAGGAGAGGTTTGCTGTGCCATGTGGGAAGCTCCCTGGCTGGGATAGAACTTAGTGCTGCAGTGGCTGTGGATAGCTTCATAGTGCTGTGACTTAACCCACCAGGGAGGTCCTCCTTGTTATTTTTAAAGGAAGAGACTTGATGGTGTCTCCAGTAGTTAGCCCTCTTTTGAATTCTGGGCCTGAGCTGGTGGCAGGGGCAGGGCTAGGGGTGGAGGAGCACAGTGGAGCCCAGGGTGGGGAAAGGGTCTGTCCTCTCAGGCTTCAGATAAGCTGAAAGGTCTCCTGGTTACTGTCCTTACTAATTAGAACAGAAATTTCCACTTCTCTCTGTGAATAGGAAGATCCATGGCTTCCCATGCCATCTGTATTTTAATAGACCACTTATTTTAATAAGATATTTAATCTGAGATGCAAAGGGAGACTTTGTAAATCAAGAGGTAACTGAAACAGGCTGTCTGAAAACTAGATCTGCAAAAGTACCAGGAAGGGCTTTTGAGTGTGACATCAACAAATGCCAATCACTGATAGCTGAGAAGGTTCCCCAAGGGCACAGCCACGTGGAGGCAGGTGGAGGCAGAGCCTCATGGTGCAAGGAATGGGAAAAGGGACACCTGACTTCCACATCTCAGTTCCTCTATCTCCCCTGCTCTCCAAAGTGCCACCACCTCCTCTGCAGCGTTTGCCTTCTCTTTCTGCTCCATAAATGCAGAGGCAGGTAGCAATCCTGCTTATAAATGACTTGTGTTCCAAATATTCATTGGTTTCAATTCACTTCCAACAATATTTGTGGAGTGCCAGGTGTGTGCCAGGCACAGGGCAGCAGGGTCCAGGAGGAGGGTAAAACACATTCCCTGCCCTGTGCCCCAGAAGGAGACATGTAACGTGAACCCTAGACAGAAGATGGTGGGTGTCCCGCACCCTGGAGGTCAAAAGAGAGGAGGGACCACTTAAGGAAGGCCTCATGGGGTTGATGGTAGTTGAGGTGGACCTGGAGACTGGACAAGATTTCTGAAGGGACATCTGGGGTGGGGAAGTATACAGTGTAGTTAATGGGATGGTGTAAGCAAAGGAATGGAGGTGGGAAAGCAAGGGACATGTTCAGAACCCAGTTGGCTGTGGTGTGGATTCATATTGGGTGTAGTGGGAAATGGCTGTCAAGGGAACCTGAGCTCATTTTATGGTGAGTGCTCAATGCCAGGGAGAGAAGGGTAGAAGTTAGGCAACTAGAGGCTTCTCTGTTCCTGCTTCCCTCTCGCTGTTTGGCACCCCAGTTAGCATACAAAAGCAAACTCAGTCAGTGTTACAGCTGAAGTAGAGTTCTGTAACGTTTGTTTTATTGCAATTCTATTTCATCAGAGGTTTGGAGCTAGAGGGTCTTTGTGTTGGGGAGGTGGTGGATGGTACCTCTAAATGACTCTTCTGATTGGCGATTGTGCTGAATTAGCCAGGAATCTTTTGGTTGCAAGTAACATATCCCAATTCAAATTATCTTAAAGGAAAAAAGGTTAGATGACTGAAAGTTTGAGGGCAAGGGTGGATTCAGGCATGGCTGGATTCAGGGCTTGAATGGATCCAGGGCTCTCAGTCTCCATGCTTTCCTTTGGGTTGTCTTCATCCTTAGACAAATGCACAAAGTTGGATGAGAGCTGATCTAGGCTTACCTTCTGCCATTTTAGTAACACCTATAGGAAGAGCAAATCTGTTTCCCAAATTTCAATAGGATTCTCAGAGATGACTCATCCTGGATACACGTGTCCATGGGACACATGACTTTGCCCATGCCTGAAGGATGGGATACACTGATTAGCCAGGTTTGAGTCTTGTGCCCACTTCTGTTTCCAGAGGTGGAATTGCTTGGACAGAGAGAATGGGAGGGAGGGGGTGGGTCACTTAAGGAAATGTGGTATGTTGCTGTTGCAGAGCAGGGGATGGATGCAGGGCAGGATAAAAACAACAGCTGTCCAGTCTACTGGCCCTGGTACCTTAGTTGGTGTTAGTCTTGGCTCAGTCTTGTCTACTTGGCTGGTAGCTGCAGCTGCTGGTACTCTCCCAGATGCAGGGATGCCTCCTCGATCCTCTGTGGGTGATGTATTCTTCTGGCTTCTTCCCTGACGCAGCTTACTGGCCCCCAGCCTTCTGTAGTAAACACAGTCCCTGGGCCTGCTTGTCCCTGAATCCATCCTGAATATCGAGACAGTAAGATTTACCTGCGTGTGCTGGGAGGACAGCACGGCTTGGCCTAGGGTTGACCTGCAGTCCTGGGGGTTGGTAGTGCTTGCCCAACCTCTTTTGCTCCTGCTTCATGAGGCTCAGTTGTCCTTCAATCTAGAAAGTCTGGATTCCTTGCATACATATTGCTGTTCCCTCTAGCCACCTAGCCAATGGGTGCTCTTGGTCAAAGGCCCTGATTAAAAGTGGGGCTGACTCTCCCCGGTGGCATAGGGGTTGAGTCTCAGTGCTATCAAACTATCACTGCTGTGACCTGAGTTTGATCCCGGGCCAAGGAGCTGACCCACATGGCGCAGCAGACCTCTCCTATCACGCCCGCTGCTTCCCTCAGCGGTGTATTTTAGTCATTCCGTCTGTTCTACTCCCCACTCTGTCTCTGGTGAATCCTCTCATCCCCTGCACCTCTGGCCTAAACCCCAGTTCTTCTATGCATAAATAAATAAATAAACCTTTAAAAAAAAAAAGAGTGGGGTTTACTCTCTACACTCTATTCTCTACTGGAGGGTCAGGCCCAGCACAGGTCCCAGGGGTATGAGAGATAGGGACTCCTAGACAGCAAGAATATAACTGTGACAGGACTGGCTGAAGCCTTGTAAAAAATCCCAAAGGAGGCAGTACCATGTGTGACCTTGAACTGTGGTCCTCAGTTTTCCTGTTTGTAAAATGAATGATTTTCATATGCTCCTTAATGGAATTATAATTCATATATTTATGAAGCAAAATCTTATTGAGCAGTTTCACTCCTAGGTATCTACCCAAGAGAATGAAAAGCAAGGACTTGAACAAATATTTACACGTCCATGTTTATAACAGCATTACTCACAACAAAGTACAAGCCATGCAGCTGTCCTTCAGCAGATCAGTGGCTAAAAAAATGTGGTATGTCCTTACAATGGAATATTCTTCAGCTATGAAATGGAATGGAATTCTGGTACAACATGGATGAACCTTGAAAATATTTTACTAAGTGAAATGTCAGACATAAAAGGACAGGCATTGTGTGATTCCATGTATACGAGGTACCTTGAATAGGTAAATTCATGGAAACAGAAAGCAGAATAGAGGCTTCCAGGGGCAGGAGGGGAAGAGTCATGGTTAATGGACACAGAATTTCTGTTTGGGATGATGAAAATGTTGGAAATGGATAGCAGTAATGGTTGTACACTCCTGAGTGCCACAAAATTGCATACATAAAAGTGGCTAAAATGTTAAATGAAAAAAATTATTCAGAGCCAAAATATGTAAAACAAATGACAGAGTGTTTTTCTGGTTGAAGATGGGGTGGGAGGGTGGGGGTGGCTTTAGCCTGGTCGCCATGAAAACTGAGATCTGTTTGGAGCCAGAGTACCTTGGGGACTCCAGGGAAGCGACACCCTCCCTTCCCCATGTTCTAAAGTTGCAGATCCTCAAGGCTTCTGTTGAGCCACAGCTCATGCCATCCCACCTGTCATGGTACCAGGCCAGGGGTCACCGCAGGTGGGCTCTTTTATCCTGACAGTTTCCTTTCTTGCAGTGACAAGCTCATGGACAGTGTTTGCCAGTGCCTTATGGGGTGCTCCTTGGGGGCTCCGGGGACTGGTGGTAGGTGGGGACTTCAGGGACTCAGCATGGACTCCAGGAGGAGTATGGAGACGAATCAGCTCTGGGTTGACCGTTGGACACACACCTGAGTCCGTGGAGGGCTTGGTTTCAGGACCCAGGATGTGGATGCCTTTGGGGGCCTCCTGCCAGGGAAACCCACTCCAGGGTGGGCTGTGCTGCCCACCAGAGCAGACTTTAGGGTGACATTTCTGCTGCCCCTGATTACCACAAGGCTTCCAGCCTTCCTCTGTGTCCTCTCCTGGCTGCTTCTTGCCAGTCTGATTTTTTAAAGAAATGTTTATTATATTTTTAAAATCATGTTCCTTGCAGAAAATTTGGAAAACACAGAAAAGTACAAAGACTAAAATAAAAATCATCTGCAAACCCAGATGGGGGATTGCAGAGATAACCACTATTAACATTTAATATATTTTCTTCTGGTCTTCTTCTATCCAAACACATATCCTCCCACATTATATATTTACATCTGCAACTACATCTGTTTCTCTATATTATAACAAACTTTGGATCATGCTTTTAATATAGTATATTAATCAGGACTCTTGGGGGCAAGAGACAGAAGTCCAGGCTGAATTAGCCAAACAAAAGAGGGGGATCTTTTGGCTGGTATAACCCCTCTATGGGAAGGACTGGATCCAGGCTGGATTGGGATCAGCTGGATCCAGGGCTGTGGGCTCTCCGTGTCTGAGTTCCTTTTTGTGTTGGATTTATTTTCTTGGGTGATCTCTCCCCATGATGTTGGAACCATGGTTGCAGATCACTTTGGACTTAATATTTTGACCCCTTTCCTTCCAGAGAGGGAAATAAAGCTCTTTTCACCATCTCCAAGGAAGGGTTCTTATTGGTCCATCTCTGAGTCAACCCCTGTAGTGGGCTTGGGGAACTATGCTTGACCCAGACTGAGCCAGGGGTTAATTTCTGTGGCCAGTGTATGTTTTGTGATTTAGAAGAGTCCTGGAGGAGAAGAGCAGTTCCCTAAAGTAAAGATGGGGAGTTTTATACAGGAGAGGAGGGTAAATGTGAGTTGGGCAGGCAGAAAACACAGACAAAAGCTGTTGGTATTGGTTCTTGCCATGGGGGACGCACATGGTGTGATGGGTGAGGAGATGGGGCTTCATTCTCATACCAATTTATTGGGTGTTTGATTGGTACCATCCCATACACAGTACAATTTGGCAACATCTGTCACCATTACTCATGCACACCCCCTCTGACCCAGTTAACTATCTTTGGATAATTTATCCAGCATGTATACAGTAGGTCTTCAAATAACATCATTTCCATTAGTATCATTTTAATCAATGTCATTTCATTATTGTGTTGATAAGGAAAAAAATCCTGATCAGTGGAATGAAAGTTGAACAAAATGACATTATTTGAGGACTTGCTTATTGTAAGTCAGTTCACCTAAATGGAACTTTCCAAGCACCTAATTGATGACGCCAAGGACTTACTGTATTTCCATACATGGAAGGATGTGGTACAAGGTCACTCATTGCAAAATTATTTGAAATAGCAAAACACTGGGGCCTCCCTGGTGATGCAACGGGTTAAGTGCAGCACTATGAAGCTATCCAGAGCCACTGCGGAATGAGTTCCATACCCGGCCAGGGAGATTCCCACATGGCGCTTCAGACCTCTCCTGCCTCCACCGCTGCTCCCTCAGCAGTGAACTTCAGTCAGCGATCTGCCTGTTCTGCTCCCCACTCTGTCTCTGGTGAATCCTCTTACCACCCCACACCTCTGGCCTACACCCCAGTTCTTGTATGCATACATAAATAAATCTTTAAACAACAACAACAAAGAAATAGCAAAACACTGGAAACAACCAAATGTGTATCAATAAAGAACTGGTTACCTAAATTATATCACACTCCTGCCATGACTACTAGGTTCCTTTAAAAAGAAAGGTAAAGCTTTCTGTATACTGATAGGAAACTCTCCCAGGATGTTTTGAGTAAAGAAAGCAAGGCTCAGAATAGAATGTATAGTGTATAATACCTTTTGTGTAAAAAAAGGGGGGAACTAAGACTCTATCTTGGCACTGGCTTGTATGTGCACAGAAACAGCTGCAAGAAGAACATGGACAAGCCATTTCACAGGCCAGGTGGGAACCAGGCAGAATGAGATAGATAAGACCAGAACTTTTGCCATATCCCTTCCAATAATTTCTGACTTTTGAGCTACACTAATTTATTACTCATTCAAAAATCAGTAAATCACTTTTGTTTTGGGGTGATGAAAAAGTTCGAAAACTAGAACTTTTGTGAATATCCTCCAAATCATAGCATCATATACTTTTAAATGGCCAAGATAGTATATGGTGTTATGTCTGTTTTATCACATTAGAAGAAAAGTGAAAGTGAAAAAAAAAAATAAAGACCAAAAAAAAAAAAAAGTGGAAGAAAAACACAAAAATAGCAACACAAAAAGAACCCCTGTGTGTATGAGTCATGGTGTCAGAGTCCCAGTGTTCAGATCCTGGCTATGCCACTTCCTAGCTCTGACTGTGGCTAAATGACTTAATTTCTTGGAGAATCAGTTTAGTCATTGTTGAAGTGTGGATAATACAAGGACCAGGCCTTCGAGGAACTGTAGGCCTCTGGGTGGGTTAGCTGTCGGGAAGAAGGAATTACAAGTCAGGCTTCCTCCCCTCCGGATAGCTGGATATTTGCATTTAGTGGACACTCTTGAGGACTGAAACTCTCATGACAACAAAGGGTGGGGGGTGACTGGAATGTCATAAAAATTTTTATAGCCCCCATCTGGGGAAAATGGGGTCTTTTTCTGGGAACAGTTAAATTTTTACCTTGTCCTCACCTATGGCCCCAGATGGTTGAGATGGAAGCATAAGATTGAGTGACCTACTGAAGGGAAGGGGGAGGAGGAGGTCTCGGAAAAGGGAGAAAAGAGAGTAGAGGGTCAGATCCAAGATGGACAGAGCCTGAACCAGCTCAGAGGACCATGCCTGAAATCTTGAATCTGGAGAAAATTAAACAGCACCTGAAACCTAATAAGAGACCTCCCAGCCCCATGTTGACCTCCAGCTCCTGCTCTCTCTACTCTCATTTATGTAGAACTCCTAGAGCTACCTCAGCTTTGACCCCCACCACAGTGGTTATCGGCTGCCAGTGTCATTTGACAGCTAAGTACTCCTTCCTCCCTATAACACTCCCTTCATTTTCCTCTTAAAAGCTCATCCTCCTGCAGCCCCATCTCTTGGCCAGTTGAGTCTCATCCTCCTTGACTTCCACATGTGGTGCCTCAGTGATCTCCACTTGGGTATCCACTGGAATGCCTGGTCCCTACCCCCTCAATTCATCTCTCCTCCAGCCTTCCCTATCTCACGTGCTTAGGCCAACTTCTCGGAATCATCTTTGACTTTCTGTAGTCTCATTCCCCATCCCGTTGGCTTTGCCTGCATACTGCAGCCAGAGTCAGGCCTCTTCCCCATCTTCACAACTGTTAACCTGGCTTCAGCTCTCGCCTGGGTTATTGATTAGCCTTTTAATTGGCCTCCCTGCTATCACTCAGCACTGTAGTCAGAATATTCCTCTGAATCCAGATGTCACATCACATCATCACATCACATCTCTGTTCTGCTTAGAACAGAACATGTAAAAGTAAAATTCTTACCATGACCACAATCCCTACATGATCTTCCCCTTCTGATTTCTCTGTCCTCAGCTCTGATTCACTAATCTTTGGTCACTCTGTACACTCTGCACCAGAAGCCCTTTGGGTGTGAGTCCAAACTAGTGGGGGCTGCCGAGGACTGAGGTGGCAACTTTGTGGGCAGGGTGGCAACTTTTTCTGAGCTCCCCAGGGTTGGGGCAAAAACATTTCCTATAGGCAGGTTGGCAGCCCCCACTATTCTGTGAGGGACACCCAGAAAACGCTCTGAGGTTTCCTTCATAACTCAGACTTTGGGCAGGATTCCAGCAGCACCCAGAAACACCTGGCCCAGCCTTTGGTGTGATTCCCACTGATGTTCCTGCCAAGGCCTCTAGGCCAGGGTGCCGTCTGGTCCACTGGGGCTTCTGGAGCTCGGATGCCTTTTAGCTGATGGATTTTGACCTTGATGGAGAGGGGAAGTGTGTTCCATCTGAAAGTTTCCAAAAGCTTTCATTTTCTTCCTCCTTTCCACCATGTCTTTCTTCTATTTTCTCTTTCCCTTTTCATCCTCTGCCACTGTTTTCTCTCTCTCTGTTCTATAAATCTGTACAACAAACCCATTAAAAAAGTCTTATTTATCTCTTTTATCTGCAGCATGATAAAACTGCTGCCTTGTTTAGGAGTTGGCTCATGAGCCTTGGGCATTAGTCAGCTCTGATCCAGACAGCCTGGACGGAGAGACCCAGGGCACTGCCATGTGGCCTGGATTTCATCAGGCAGGTCTTAGAGACGCTGACCAAGATGGGAAGGTGGGTGACTCTTTCTGGCTACCTCCTTCTAGTCCAGAGAAGGACTAGGAAGGACAGGTAGGGGACTGGGCGATTTCGGCCAGCCTTCAAGCAAAGCAACGCTAGGTCTTTTACTGTGGTCCCCCGCATCTGTGTGTACCCTGGGCTCCTTGGCAGACTGTTCTCTTTCCAGGGAGAGTGTGGGGACTGCAGGGAGGTTTTGTGGGGGTCACCTCCTGCCACCTCTGTCTGAGGCTTGTGTTCCTGGCCCAAGCAGACCTGGGTGAACCTTGCAATGGCACCAGGGGCCACCCCAGTAAGGACACAGCCAGGCCCTTCGTTTGGTCAGACGGGAATTTATTGTTCCGCACAGGTGGAGGGTGGGGGGTACTTAGGGGCATGGGGTGTGGTCCTGAGAAGTTTCTAGTTTGCCCTGTGAGAACCATCCTCACATAGCAGGACCCTGATTGAGCAGGGAAAACTAAGTGTGTTGAATTCTGTGCTTTGCTGTGGAGTGAGAGAATGTGTGCTATGGGGAGGAAGAGATGAGATCAGAGGGCTCAACTGTCCTCTTTCATTCATTCTTTCCTTCCTTCAGCCACACATTTGCCCTGTACCGGACAGGACAGATCACAGATCTGGAGCCAAGTTCTTGAGTTTGAGTTCTAGTTCCCGCATGAACTGGCTGTGTTTCCTTTAACAAATCACTTAGCCTTCCCTACGTCTCAGCTGACTCATGGATATATAAGGTGAAAACATCACTCCTTGTCCTGATCATCTTTACAAAATTGTGTGTGGCAGAGATGGTGATAACAAATGTTGTCAGTGCAAACTTACATAAATGTAAGGCCTCCGAATTAACAGTTTGGGCCCTGTGGTGTATGAGTGCTGCCCCAGACCCCATGGGCTCAACAGAGATTAGTAAGGCAGTCCTTGTTCTCAGACCTGGAGATCGGGCTGGAAGGGTCTTCTCAGGCGTTTTCATGGGGCACTGAACCAATGTAGCCCTCAAGCTCATCAATTCATTCAACAAATAGTTATCGAGTGCCAGCAGGAGACAGGCTATGTTTGGGGTGCCCTGGAGGCCAGCAAAGGACCCAGGTATCCTACCCAATCTTGAATTTGTCTGATTTCCAAGCAGAAAGAGGCTCTGTGTCCTCTCTCCTTGGTTACTTCGTGTCTTCCTCCCTCCCATACCGCTAAGTTCTGAGTCCAGGGGCTGGAGCAAAGTCTATTTATTGGATGGTTGTTCTGGCAGGCCTGGGTGTAGCCTCTTCCTGGCATTGCTTGGTCTGGCCAGCTGGGGCAGGGAATAGAATGGGAGGGGAAGACAGAGGCCCTGGGCAGGGACCCTTGGTTCTTAGTGGTCCCAGCTGCCTGTCGAAGCCGCCTTCATGCCTCCTGGGGAGAATAATGCTGTGTCCGTGGACAGGCCCTGCCAGTGTTATTGACATCAATGCATCATCTTGTCATTTAAGTGACCAGGGCAGCTGGAAATGATTCGGCAGGAAGGCTGAAACAGCAGCTTTTTCTCAGTCCTGATTCCCTGTGGCAGGTGCTGGGTCTGCTCCCAGGGGCCTCGTGTGTTCTGGTTTGACGGGTTGCATCAGAAGAGCAGAAAGCAGATGTGGCAGGGTCCCTCCCTAGATCCAACTCACTTCATTAGGTGCCTCTGAATTCTCTGGAATGTATTTTCCAGGTTTTTTACAATAAAAACTTAAAGATCGGAAATAGAATGACGGTCTCTCATTCAGTGGTGTCCTCTGAAATAATCTAGCATGGATTATTTGTACTTAAAAGGACATTTTTTAGGCATTTCACAAATGCAAAATAATTTTCTCTTAGAAAAATAACTTGCCTCAGGCTCTTTCCCAAGCAGCATTGCTTTTGGACCTCAGATTGGCGTAGGATGGAACCCCCAGTGCCCTTAAATTACCTCTTCTTCAACAGAGGGTATAACAAATGACTCCAGCCCTTCAGCTGGCAGCACTCAGAGGCCAGGAGTGCTGGTGCCAGGAACTGTGTTGAATCTGAACCCCCCAGAGCAGGAGTGTGAAGGTGGGGACCATGCAGAATTTGCCTTCCAGGGTCCTTAGGATCCCAGATTTACTACTGGGGAGCCTCCACAAATCATTTGGCCTCTGAGTCTCAGTTTCTTCATCTGCAAAATGAAAAGAACAATTCTGCATTCACTTCGTAACGCTCTTGAAAAACTTAAATGAAATAATGCATGTAAAGAGTTTAGCACAGTACTAAATAAATATTAGCCAGTATTATGATGAGAATGAAGATGTTGATGAAGAATACTTCTATTAGCTCTACTATCCATATCGAGAGGAGTGATCCAAGGTCAGGAGCAGAATCAGTAGCCAGAGAATGTCATTGCTTAGTAACAGGTCAGACTGGTGGGGAATGGTTAACTCTGCCTGGGACTCTTGAGCAAGGAATTGAGGCCAGTCAAAGAAACAGCAGTGTGTAGACCGAATTGCAGTGGAGCTAACAGCAGCTTGTCCCATGCTGCTTTACTTAGTGTTCTCGCTTTGAGCTTCTCATTTGCTTGTTTATTCTTCCCTTTGTTCAGTGCTAGCCACTAGGAGGGATGTTGGAATGGTGGGCAGGGTATACTTTGGAGACCAGTGGAGAGGCCAGACAGGGATGCCTGGCTCATCAAAGCCCTCTGTTCTCACTGAGTTAGGAAGTGGGCCTGGCCAGGGGGTGGGTGGTAGCTCATTATTAGATATTTTAGTTATCATGGGGTGCTCCAGGATGCCCTCCCCTGGCCTGGCTCAGTGAGAACAAAAGGCCTTTTCTGAATCTGCAAGAATACTACAGAGAATTCATAGAGTACTACAAAGGTTATGCCTAGATTACCGTAGACGCCCTTGGAGACGCTCACAGGATTCCTAGCCTTTTTTCCTAAAGTACCTGAGAAAGAAGTCAGTGCTGGAAGAAGGCAAGAGGTTCGCTATTGCTGGGCTTGACTCATCTGTGTTGGTCTGTAGGCTGGGTTAGAGCATGTTGTTGGTGAGGTGAGACTCAGTGCTGATCCTTCAGGGCCGAGTCAGAGACACTTGGTTGCTTGCTCATGGGCCAAAACCCTTGCCCTGGACATTCATCTCTGTATGGGACACCATGGTCACAAACAAGAAAGGGCAAGAATGAGGATGGGCCATGTCTTCTGTTGGTGCTGGAAAACAGTTCCAAGCATTGATCTTTCTAATGAGTGAAACTTTCACAGATAGAGGATCACCTTATTAATTGAAAACCCAGACATATTTACTCTGAAATGCTTTGATGCTGTCATTGAGTTTGAACCAATAATTAGAGTTCCCAATCCTGCAGGTCACTGATCAGTAGCTCATTCAGGATGGTTAACAATTAAGAACAGAGTCTTGGAGTGGTCAGATGATGGTTTAGCTGGTCCACTCTGTAATAGAGTAGCTCCCAATGCCAACAGTGTTGAGTGGCTTCTTAGTATGGATGGTTTAACACATCACTGTGCTAGGCACTAGGAGGTGGGCCTCCTCTCCTAGGACTTACCAGGAAGTCAGCCAAGACCTAGGACCACTTAGTAAGCAGTGCTTCTTACCAGTGGCACCATTTTTTGGTTCAGTTCAATAGTCAATGTTTGGTTATTATGACTGTGTAAATATTGTTTATTGTTCAGCAAAGGTAGGTGTTGTAATTTTTTTTTCTTGTGTGACCTTTTATTTTCTTGGAGTTAATGATTAATTCATGTTTCCCCCGTTAGCATATATTTTTATGTACCTAGATTTTTTTTTCCATTTGACTATTTTTATTCATTTTACCATAATTCAGTGACTTTTTTTCCACCAAAAAATTGTACCCATTTGCTATACCATCAATTCCATTCTTTACATCAGAAGACCTTGCTTCTAGAGCTCTCTATCCTGTACTGAAATGGTGATGCTTTTTCACAGGAGTCTCTCAAGAAAGGGTGCAAGGAAGTAAATTTTGCATGTTTCAGATTGTCTTTATTCTATTGATACTTAGTTGATAGTTTGCCTGAGTATAAAATTTTAGGTTGAAAATAAGTTTCCTCCAGAATTTCTGAGGTATTACATTAGTGACTACTAGGTTCAAGAGTTTCTGTTGAAAAGTCTCATGATACATTGATTTATATTCTTTTGTTTATAATGTATACTTGTATTTCCTCTCAGGAGTTGTTGAGGAATTTTCATTTTCCCAGTAGTTTTGAAATTTCCTGACAATGTTTTGTCATTCACTGTGGTGGGTACTCTGTGAACCCAGAGACTTAGTTCCTTCAATTCTGGGACATATTCTTGTACTGTTCTCTGATAATTGCTCCTGTTACGGTGAAATAGCAACCATTTTATTATGCTCAAATTCTGTGGGTTAAGACTTCATGACACATTACAGTGGATGACCTATGTCTGCTCCACAATGTCTGAAACCTTGGTTTGGTCAGCTGCATGGAGCTAGCTGTGTTGCTTTAGTTGGGGCCCTTGGGTCAGGATTGGTTCCTAGGTTCTTATCTTTGTGGTATCTCCTGGGGAGGAGATACCCAAGATGGGTTTTTTCACTCATAGGGACTGGGATGTCTGGTATATCTCTCCATCACAGCACAGCAGTCTCAGAATAGTCAGACTTCTTACATGTATAGCTTGCTTTCTTAAAGCAAATGTTCTTAGAGATTGAGGTGGAAGCTTCAAGGGTTTCCTATGACTCAAACTTGGAAGTTAAGTAATGTTACTTCTCTTCTGTTCTGTTGTTCAAAACTGAGTCACAGGGCCAGCCCAGAGTAAGGCAAGGGGTATCTAAGGTACCAAAGGCAAGAGATGTGCTCCTCAGGAGGCCAGCTTAGGACATAAGCCACAACTCCCCTCTATCTTTTCTATTACCTCTTTCTGGCACATTTATTGGTCAGATAGTGGATCCTTTAATTTTCTTCTCTTTTTTTCTTTTGTTTTCCATATCTTTGTCTTCTTGTTCTGCTTTTTGGAATACTTCTTTAAGTTAGTCTTCTAATCCTGTCTGTTTTCTGAGATCTCTTTCTTGTACTGTGATCATTTTTGTGTCATTTTCACTTTGTGTCCTGTATACAAAATCTTATTTTAGTTTTCTGAGTATATTAATTTATAGTATTTTTGAAGTTCCCTTTGGTTCCTTGCATTGTCTGTTTTCTTCAGGTTCTCTTGATTATTTTGATGACTCTCTTATGTTGGAGGATTTCCTACAATGTCATCTTTGACTGTCTCTTTGTGCCCAGGACTGAGGTGCTAGGAAGTAGATTGGGAGCTCTGTGTGCTTGGGCTGGTGTGCCTCCCAAGCAGGGTAGCCAGCAGTAACAAGTTGCCCTTTTCATTGGCGCAACCCAGGTGTTGTCTGTTATCAGGGATTATTCAATTTCTCAGGATGGGTGGGGGTTGGGAAGTCATCTGGTTGAGGAGGTGACTGGGGTTGGCAGGGCAATCCAAAGACTCAGTATCTCAAATATCAAACACTTCCTCAGGTTTTCTACCCTGTCCATATTCCAAGCATCTGAAATCTCTAGTAGGCTAAAAACTCCCTTCCTGTACATCTCCCTTTTTCAGTTCATACTTTTTTTAAACTTAAAAAAAACTGCTATTTTAAGGGGCTTCAGAAGAGGCAAAAAAAAAATGTTCATCAATAGGTCTTAACAGATTTAATACTATATCCATATTTCCCTATCTATTTTATCTTCTAAAGGATGTGAGAAACTTAAATTTTATTTTTATTGTGATACTGCCATCCATCCAAATTGAATCATAAAATAAGCACATGGTCTTGCCATCCAGGTCAAGAAATACTAACGGGTTGGGAAAATGCTGATATCCTGTGCCTTGGTGACTCTGTAGTTTTGTGATTTTGATTCTGAAGCTGTCTGAGGCTGTGACCTTGTGAGCTGGCTGCCTTTGCTCTGACCATGATGTAGCTCCCTCAATTGAGGCCAGGCTGTGCCAAGCAGAACTGCTGACCAGGTGAGGGAAGCTGCTCACTCGGCAGTTTCCAGGTACTGCAGATGTAAGTTTATGGGCAGGATGGCCTGCACGCCCTGGGGGCTGCTCAGCGCCTGGGAAACAGCCCCTGTGCGATCTGGTGACTGCCCACCACCTCCTCCTTGGCACCTCTCTCCCCCCAGCTTCTGTTCTCGTGCTGTCCCTTTCTCACCTCTCCTTCTTTTTCTGCTTTCTTCCTCTACGTGTTGCCCCTGGGGGCCACCTTCTCTCCCTCCACCCCCAACTCCTGCCCCCGGCCTCAGGCTCCACCTTTATTTGCCCTACACCTCTCTGTGCTTAGACTTCAAGTCTCATCCCACTTGGGTATCCCAGAGGCCCAACTTGCAGAATGAATGCTTTATCGTTAACTTCTTACAAACTCAGTTCTTCTCCTCAGTCTTTCTTGATTGAAGATCAATCATTTAGTTTTCTGAAACCCAAAGTTTTTTCACTTTTTTTTTCTTCCTCCTTCACCCTCAGTCTCCAGGCCTCTTAATTTTGCCTTGGAAATGCTTTGTGGGTCTGACCATTTCATTTCAATGATCATAGGCACAGTGGAATTCCTCCTATGCCATTTCTCCCTCTACCTCCTCCTCTTCCAGTTATTTGGTCCCCCCCCCGCCCCTGCTGCTGTGGAGCCCTCCAGCAGAGCCCTGCAGGTCAGCAATGCCTGGTTTTCAAAATTCTGCTGCTCCCCTTTGCCTATGAGATAGAGTTCAGATTGCTCAGGGCTGGTTTCCCAAACTTGAGCTACCTGCATACCACTGTCACTGCTTCTGTCATGTCTGCGTGTCCTCAATACTAACTACTTGATAGTTTCCTTTAACCAGCTCAGTTTTAAAAACTTGAATGAACTCCTTCAGAAGGCAACACATGTCACTACCATAATTAGGAAAATCTGAGTGACAGCCACAAATAACAGGTCACTGTAAAAGATCAATAAGTAACCATTAAAATAAAGGCCACCCCAGAAATCTCCACTCTGGGGACTCTTCTCCAGTGGGCTCCTGTTCTTCCCCATAGGCAGTGCAGCACAGTGGTTGACATCATAAACTGAGATACCAGACTTCCTAGGTCCAAGCTGTACCATGTTGTATTCCAGCTGTGGCAACTTGGGCAAGTTACTTAACCTCTGAGTTTCAGTTTTCCCATCTGTAAAATGGGTTTAGTAATATTTTCTGCAAAGGGTCCTTGTGAGTATTAAATGAGAGGAAATGTGCATCAATTCAGACACTGCTGAGAACATGCTGAGCTCCAGGACCGCTTGTTAGCATTGAATTTTCTGTTTTGAGGGCCTACTAAGCTCCAGAGATAGGTTTCCTCTGCATTGAGGACACCACAAGGCCCTGCCCATGGGCCTTTGTTTCACTCCTCCATGCCTCTGCTTCTGTACTTTTCCCTCTCTTCTTTCTCTCTCAGGCAGATGATGGCCTTTTCCTGAAGGTCTAGCTCAGCCGTCATCCCTCTGAGATACCTTTGCTTTCCTGTCTCCCCATGGCACTCTGTTTTATATCTGCTTTAATCCACAACCCACAATTAACTTTTGGCAAATGGGTCTTTCACATGGGTGTACCGTGGCTTCAGGGTGGCTTATGCATTTTCAGTATTTTCAGTTCTCCCACCTGAATGGTCTCTCAGATGCTTGTAAATAATACAGACGTCACCGCCTGGACTAGACACATGACCCACTCTGGCCCCCAAGAATTCTAGCTTAAAGAACATGAGAAGGTGCTGCCCGGTGTCCTTTCTTTCTGTCCTGCATGACTCGCAGACCAGGAAAGGCGGGCTTTCCCATGGAGGGGGGAAACCCCTAAGTTAGAGTCAGATATCTCGAGTTTGAGGCGCACTCTTAAGTTTTCTGGCTTTGTGACCCTCAGATCTACACTGAAATCCTCAGGGTCTCTTCTCACTTGAGAGCTCTTCTCACTCTCAACTCTACAGCAGCATTCAGTTATAGAAGCTGTCTGATTGGTGAAGGCTTATTTTCCCAGGAGTGTAGAGATTTGCACGTTGTGCGATGTTAGTCCATCAGTTCTGAAGGACTCAGTTGTCCCCAGCCAGGGGTCGTGACTGGGTGTCAGTGGCTGGTGTCCACGCTTGGTGTCTGTGGCTAGCTTCCATGTGGAGACTCCATGGTGACTTTGCCCTGTCATGTCCTGCTCCTCTTAGTGCCTGTACTTTCTCCTACTGGCCCAGATTAGGGATTCAGAATCCTCCAGGGAAGGGCACCACCATCCTTACTCGGTCTCCCCAGAAAGAAGCCAGTGTGTCCTTAGAGGCTGCAGGCATGGAGTTTTGTCCAGGCCTCTCCCTGTCCCACATGTAGCCACATCTTACCCCCCCCCCACCAGGGTCACCCCGACAGCACCCTGACACAGCGGTGCAGCACTGGGATTCTGCTGTCAGTACAGTCCTTAGGGGGGCCTATAAGCCTGGGGCTCTCTGCCTTCCTTTCTCCTTACGCAGGGCTCTGGCCACGTGCTTCATGTTTGTGCATAAACTCGCTGTGCTTCCCGACAGGTCCTCCCTGAGATGCGGCTGCTTCCTTCCCGCGTGCTTGTGCTGCGGTGCTTCCCCGAGGCAGGAGACAGGCTGGTGGTGACTTGGGCATCTCCCTTGGTCTCTCTGGGGCTCATTGTTCTGTGTGCTTAGGCTATTGGGTGGTGTCTGATGGTTTCTTCCACGGCTACTGGTCATCTGTGAACCCTGGGATTGGGTGACAGTGTGGGCGGGGCTGCCATTTTTCATTCCTAGGGAGTTTTGAATCCCTGGAGTTGGGTCGGACTCTCAATCCTCTTAGGGATGGGATGTGACGGTGCTAAAAGGTGAGCAACACCTGATCCTTCCCAAGAAAAAAATCTTCCACCTACCAGAGCCTCTTTTTCCTGAATCCTGTATCCCCCTTTTACCCTCCTCCTGAGTCCGAGTCCCCTTCCACACCGGTCCCAGCACAGGACAGACATTAATGCCCTCATCTCATGTTTGTCCCCTTGAGGCCGCATATAACCAGAACCTGGTGGCCCCCACATGGCCACTGGGCTCTCCTGTCTCTGCTTCCTAGGCTTAGGGCTCAAATTATGTGGGCATTTGAGGTCCCCAAGATTTGAAGATGTCCCTGCCTCCCCTCCTCACTCTGACTGCTTTCTGCTCTGACCCCCTCTATCATGCCCATTCTTTCTAGCTCATTTGGCTGTGTCCTTGGCACCCCAACAACATAGATGGTGAGCAGCTATTGCACTTTTGCTACTTCCCTGGCTCTGTGCTAAGTGCTTTATAGGCCTTATTCAAGCCTCCAATGAGGCGGGGATTATTATAGCATTTTACAGTGAGGAAGCTGGGGTGCAGAGGAGTGTGGTAACTGGACTAAAACACATAGCTAATCCAGGTGGTGCTGGAATTAAAATCCAAGCTTGTGGGACCGCAGAGCTGGTGCTTTTGACCTGTTGTACACACTGCCCACCTATGTCCTTCAAGGTGAGAGCCTGGCCCTCTACCCCAGCCTGGTGCCAGATTGTGCTGCCACATGTGGATGGAGGTTCTCAAACATTGTTTCCCAACCACGGGGATGCCCCAGCCCTGCTGGCTGCTTAAATGTAGGCTTCGTGGTCATGCCACTGGGCCATAGATCCCTGTAGATGGCAAGGCAGAGTCCTCCGGACATGAACCCTCAGCCCCACCCAGCATGCTCTCTGCTTGTCCCTTGCCCAGGCCTAGCTTGCCCAGAGACCACGTAATTCTCCCCACCCCCACGAAAGCTTTCTAAGGCTCTTGTCATGTTGAAGAGTTGCACACACTTTCTGAGTTAGTGCAGAGCGGAAATTGGAGAGGGTAAGACTTTGAGGGTTCAGTTTGTCAGACTAGAATTAGCTCAAACCAGTCTTGGCTTCTAATTCCTTTCTTTCCTATTGTGTCTGTTTCTTGTGATTTCTCTTGTAGCTTTTAAACGTTGTCATGTTATATTATATTATGTTATTTCTTATTGCATGTAGTCTAGTTGGTGCTATAGGGTGTGGAAATGTGAAAAGCTAGAACATTAAAAATTTCCCCAAATCAATATCTATGTTGCAAATACTGAAGAGAGCTGGGGTTGGGGAGGGAAGGTGTTGCTTTCAATAGGAGAGTGTAGTGAGGGAACCCCGTTTCATGCTGTCGTAAACTGGAACCTGCACCCTGCCTAGGCCTGAAAAGGCAGCCTGAAGGAACCTAGGCATCAGGAATGATAGCTATGGAACCCATTTCAAACCCCTTTTTCTTGTTCTTTTAAAGTAACGAAGATATAAACTGCATATCATAAATTCACCTTTAAGGTGTACAACTCAGTGGTTTTTAATACTCACAAAATTGTGCAACCATCACCTCTATGTAGTTTCAGACCATTTTTCTCACCTCTGTAAGAACCCCCTTATCCATTAGGAGTCACTCCCTATTCCCTCCTACCTCTCCCCCCAGCCCCTTACAACCGCTGATCTAGCTTTTGCCTCTGGATTTGCCTATTCTGGACATTTCATATTAGTGGAGTCACACAATATGTGGCCCTTTTGTGTCTTGCTTTTTTCACTTAGTGTGATGATTTTGAGGTACCTCTACCTCCTGGTAGCATGTAGTAGTACTTCATTTCTTTTTACAGCTAAATAATATTTCAACCTGGGAATATACCACATTTTGTTGACTCATTCCTTGGCAGATGGACAGTTGGGTTATTTCTACCTTTTGGCTTTTGAATAATGTTTCTTATTCCTTTTGACTTATTTTTCCTAGGAAGGTCTTTGCAGTAGTTAGCTGTGTCTCTCTAGCCTGGCTATTTGGAAAGTGGGAGAAAGCAGAGCCAAGCATGTCGGGGTGACTGGGGAGCTGGTGTGGTGGGAGATGCAGACAAGGGGAGAACCTTCTGCCAGAGGGAGGGCTTAAACCTAGCAACAGAGTCCTCTGCTGTTGGTGGATATTTTTCCTGTTGTTGTTTATTAGCTGATGATTATGACCCTCAAAATAGATCCCTGGGACTCGAACTGGTGCTTATTTGAAATATTCTAAGTGTTTTGATAGACATTTAAACAGACCTGGACTCTTGCTTCTCTCCCTCCACTTACAGAGCATTCTGTGAGTTTTATTAATTATAAAGTTGATAACTATGTAATAATAATCTGCATTTATATAGGACTTCATGTTTTATTTCACAGCCAGTATGTTTAATTCCTCAGAACTTTATCACCCTGACCTTTGCATATAAAAGAACAGACACAGAGAGCATGCAGAGCTAAACTTGAACCCAGGAATCTCTTGATTCCTCATGTAGCACTTTCATGGAAATGTGTGAGATGTGACAGCTGTAGTGACTTCAGATGGTCCAGGGCAGAGCCATCTGGAGTGGAGGTGAGGACCCTGGAAACCTGGCTGCTGTAAGTGGGACCCTCCTTCAAGGGTCTGCCCAGATCCCTGCCAACAACCCCATCTGGGTGATTCATCCCTTCTGAATCATCAGCGTCCACCCCCGGCTTCTTTGATCATTTCCTCCTGAGAGTTGCATGTGACTAAAGCCAGTTAGGATCTTTCCCAGCCTCTCTGAGTGCTCCAAGCTGTCCTATGCTACTGGGGACAGAATTCCAGAATGGAGAACCTTAATGCCACTCAGCTTTGGGGCAGAGGGATGCTGCATGGGACCCCCAGAACCTGGAGGAGGCTCCGCTGACGTGTCTGCTATGCCTGCTCTTGCCAGCCTTCTCTTGAAGCTGAGCAGATGACTTTCCTTCTCTCTGTCCTTCCTTCTCTTTCTCTGTCTCCACCGCTAGCCCCTCCTCTTGTGGTTCCTGTATGGATCTGGGGCCCTGTGTCCTTAGAGCTGTGTGTGCATTTGGCAGGTTGGTTGGAGGGGCAGTTTTCAGTCTCTGTGCCATGGCCTTGTCAAAATCACCGTGGGTTATAGGAAAGCTGTTTCAAATAATAGTAAGGGTGCCACTTCTGCTAATAATTGTTTTTTGCTTGTATTAGAGCAGATTCAAGGTTACCCTTGATAGACTCATGTCCCTTTCACCTTCTGCTGTGTGATATGTTGGCCTGAGAAGGGGCTGGAATTGCAGTGAGCACGGAAGTTCCTGCTTTGTCTTATCTCTGCGCCAGCTGGTAGCAAGGCGGGGCCTGGCTGGCCTGGGGAGGGTGATCACATACAGAGGTCCCTGGTGCTGAGGGCTGGGGCAGGATGGGCTTGGGCCCAGCTGACCTTTCCAGGGGTGGTGTGCCTGAAGCAGGGGTTTTATCTTCCATGTTTTTGGCCTTCCAGTTTCAAAGTCAAGGCTGGAACTCGGGACTCTGCGATTGTTTGTCTCCTAGGGCTGCTGTAACCAACCACCACAGATCAGGCGCCATAAACAGCAGATATTGATTGTCTTGGTGCTAGAGGCTGGAAATCTAAATAAAATCAAGGTGTCAGCTCCTTCTGAGGGTTCCAGGGAAGAATCCTTCCTTGCCTTGTCTAGCTTCTGGTGTGGCCAGCAGTCCCGGGGCTTCCTTGGAGTTCAGCTACATCACTCTGGTCTCTCCTCTTGTCACGTGGCGTTCTCCCTGTGTCTGTCATCACATGGCCATCTTCTCTTATCAGGACACCTGTGATGCTGAGTTAAGGACCACCCTAATGACCTCATCTTACCTTGACTGAAAGACCCTATTTCTAGACATGGTTACATTCACAGTATTGGCGGTTCACACTACAGCGTTGCTTTGGGGGGCTGCAGTTCAACTCAGATAGGCAGTTAGCTCTTAGATGAGTGCCTTTGACTCCTAGAAGGAAGCCTGGAATTGAATTCAGTGGGGCCTCTCCCATAGGTGCCTCTCTGAGGCATCTATATATCAGGGCTGGGTGGATTCTAATTTGCAACCAAAGGCCTGTGTGTTCTGAGTTCTGATCTTGAGGGCAACAGTCACACCTTTTGCCCACTGGGTCCCCTCTGGAGACTGGAGCCGAGCTCTGGAGCTACGTGAGAGCCATAGCCACTAGTGCTCGTTCCTGCCCCAGCACTGCCCAGGGTCCAGGCATCATTCGGGAAGTCCTTCTGACCAGAACACACCCTTGCTCCCTCTTGGTAGTGCTTACCAGTCCCTGAAGACTAGTCCTAGGCACTTATTCCAGAATCAAGGGGAAACAGGCTGGTGCAGGGAGTGCTGGGTGTCATCATCACCTACCGAGGGCTGGGTATAAGGGTCCTATGCCCAGGACTTAGGGACCTTGGAAAATAATCACAGCTGCTCTGGTCCCATGAGAGTGGCCATCTTGTACCTTATGCAGAGAATCAGACAGAGTGTCTTAGAGGTACATTCTTTGACCAGTGATGTTAAAAACCTGCCAGCATTGTCCTCTAGGCTTTGTGTGCCTGGAGATCCAGGTGAGTTTGCCATAAGTCACCTCCAGGGAAATACTTAGGTCCTCAGTTGACCCCACTATAGACTTTGGGTGGGGATTTGCCTCCCTCCCCTCCCTGTCATGTTCTCCCTATCAGGCTTCCAGTCCCTGAAGGGGCGCTGCCCCCCTCTGTCATCACTTTCGGGGGTGCTTCCCCATTCTCACCAGCCTTCCTCCCTCTTCTTTCCCTCATTATGGCTCCCAGGGGCAGGCCCATTGAGGAGCAGGCAGGTGACTAGAGGGGCCGAGTCTGTGCAGACCCAGCTCTGTCAGGTCCACAGGCAGGTGCGGACTGGAGCAGCCAGGTGGACTCCACGGTAATAACTTCCAAGGCCATAAACGGAAGGGCAGCTGGTGGCTCCCGCTGGGATGTGGAAGGTGGCACGGTCGTTCCTTGTGTCTGAGTGTGTGTGCACGCAGGTGCACAAGTGCTTTGTCTTGGTCCTGCTGGTACTTGCAGTTGTTACAGTCTGGATCAGGAGGAAGGGGCCCCCCCAACCTCCCAGCCATCGGAGCGAGACAAGGGCCGGGAAGAAAGGAGGAGGAAGGCAGATGGAGGAGCAGGAAGGGGGATTGTGGGGCTGAGGTCAATGGAGTCATGTGGATCCTCTGCCAAACCAGATGTTCTCGCAGCCCTGACCTGGGTGACCTGTCAAGAGGACAGTGTGGTGTGACCGGCTGCAGGGGCAGCAGGGGCGGTGCAGTGTATAAGGGGCCCTGTGGAGGCTGGCCTGGTTTCTCTTGGACTGGGTCTGATTAGAGCCAGGATTGGGTGATACCGATGCCCCAGGGCAAGGGTTTCCTTTGGAAAGCTGGAGGGCTGGGACCTGGGGGTGTGGGATGGATGGGATTCTCTCAAGAACAGGCTTGGTGGGGAGCTGTAACCCCCATTGGCAGGACACAGACATTCTTTCAAGGTGACAGCGAGGGTCCTTTGGTCATTTAAGTGGGACCAAGTGTCAGGCTGACTTTTGGCAACTTCAGGATGGGACACCAGAGATGGAGACAGTGGCAGAGTTGGTGGCTTGGATGGCTCAGTACGTACGGTCTTTAAGACTTAATATAGGGGCCTCCCTGGTGGCGCTGCTCTGTGGAGCTGTCGGCAGTGGCGACATGAGTTCCACGCACAGCCAGGGAGATTCCCACAGGCGCGGCAGACCTCTCCTGCCTCACCCGCTGCTCCCCTCAGCAGTGTACTTCTGATCTGCCTGTTCTGCTCCCCACGCTGTCTCTGGTGAATCCTCTCACCACCCCATGCCTCTGGCCTGAACCCCACCTTGTATGCATAAATAAATAAATCTTTTTTTTTAAAAAAAGAACTCTTAATATATTGATAATTATTCTTCCTCCTTCCCAACCTAGGGAATAGTCAGGGAACGTCCAGGACAACAGAGTCCCTCATCTGGGGACTTCCCCAGGTTCTGCCCAGCTAGCCCTGTTGTGTAATTGCTCCAAAGGCAAACATTCTGCCTGGTGATGGGACTACAAACCAGCACTCCCTGGTCACCAGCAAGGGCCAGATGGAAAGTGGGGAGTGTGTGAGAGCAGCTAACTTGTCGCAATCGTGTTGTCATGGTGACACAACTCTGTTTAGCTGCCTCTCCATGGTCCTAGCCCACATGGACTAAAATAAGTTTTACCTGCCGCTTACACAGCAGGCAGCCCGTCCTCCTAAGGTCAGCCCTTTGTCCAGGTGTGTGTGTGCGCGTGTGAAGAGGCCCCAGGGAAGATGGATTATATACATTTACTCCTCTCCCCTTTCCCCACCCGAGGCCCAGGCCTCTGTCTCTTTAGATTGCTGGTTCTCAGACTTCAGTGTGCATTGGCATGGCCTGGAGAGCTTGTTAAAACCTAGATTCCTGGGCCCCATTGCTGGAGATTCTGGCGTGCACCCAAGAATTTGCATTTCTAACAAGTTGCCAGGTGATGCTGATGCTGGTGGTGCACAGACCTCACCTGGAGTGACTGTGCTTTAGATTTAAGATATCCCAACTAAGAAAACGCACTAGTTTCCATGGTGTGTCTTAGACTGTGTTCCCAAGCTCAGCTGCTTGAAGGGGAGAGAGGGAACGGCACGGGCAGCCCCTCTCTCACCTCCTCTGTGTTCTTTGGCCTCTTCACAGGAAGCAGGAGCTGGCCAACAGCTCGGATGTGACCCTCCCTGACCGGCCGCTGTCCCCTCCTCTCACTGCCCCTCCCACCATGAAGGTAAGATAAGAGGCTCTAAGTTGATAAGTGGCGAGGGGAACTGGCTGGGGCAAGTCCGAAGACCTGACTCTTGCTTTGGCTGCAGGCCCAGCTCTGTCCCCTGGGTGGCCCTGGAGTGCCCCGACACCTCTGGAGGCAGCATCCACTTGAGCTCCCAGCTGGGGAGGAAAGTGTAACTGAGACTGAGAGGTGTGGCAGTGGGGACAATGATGGGCTGAAATGGGCACAGAAGGAATTAGTGAGAGGCCTTATGGAGCTGTGGGGTTCCAGAACAAGGGCTCAGGCAGGAGTAAGGGGGGGAGACTTAGAGCGCAGTCGCAGTCGGGTGCCTTAGGGGCTACTAGTACCTGGGGCTGGGGGAGGGGAAGGAGGGATCCTGTGGGCGGGACCTCTTGGGACTTGAATGGCTCACTCATGCTGGCCTGCCTGCCTCTGTCGGACCCTTCTGGTCTGGCCCAGTCACCCCAATCTCTGTGGAGCGTTAGTTGCCCTGGAGTTTCAGGGGGGGTCAGTAATTCTTTTCTTGTTAATATTTCATTGACAGGTCTTTCCTGGGAGACCATATTCTAGAATCTCAGACACAGCCCCTTTTCATTTCTAGTCCCTCCTTGGACTGTGCCTTCTGCCTTCCACTTTCAATGCCCCCTGGAAGGACGGCTCCACAGACCTGAGCTGGTCCTCAGGGAGGGATTTTGGCTCAGCTGGTATTCCAGTGCCCTTCCTTCCTTCTTCCCTCCTTTACATGCCCAAGGAGGACTAACTCTGAAGAAGTCACCTGCCTCCTGAATCATCTGACAGGACATCAAGCCAGCCCCATCTCTGTTCTGGGGCTCTGCTATGTGGTGACTCACATGGAAATAATTAGGCATTGCATCCCTGCTCCTCCTTGTTGCACCCTCTCTTCTCTGACCTGATCTATCACAAGGTGATATCCCCAAAGGAAGTAGATAAAAACCCTTTCCCATTGTCATCCTGGATTGTGCCCCCCCCCGCCCCCCGAGCTGTGTGCTCTGCATGGGGTGGAATATCAGGGGATGGCACCGTGAGACCTGCCTTGGTTGGATTAGGAGTTCGGGAGTGGGTAAGGCACAGGCCTGACCCAGGTGGAGGTTACCCAGAGGGCACTGAAGCCAGACCCCCTTCAGCAGGCTAATCCCAGTGCTGGTGTCTGAGCCAGCTGCTGGGTGTCTCATTTGCACAGTGTAATCCTGAGAAGGATGTCACTATCCTGAGCTTCAGCAACTTGGTCCGTAGAGTTGGGTGTGGCATGCTCATCTGTGCTCGTGGATGGTGGGAGCATACAGGGAGAACTCTGAAGTCTCCTAGGAAAAGTCACTGAGCTCCCTTGGGAGGCTTTACCTACGCACCTGCTCATTTAATGAATCCAACACCCAGTATTTATTTGAATTTTGTATTAGTCAAGGCTCTTGGTTGCAAGTGACAGAGACATAACTCACTTTGGCTTCAGCATAAAAACAAATTTATTGCCTTTGTGATAGCAAGCATGGACTGCAGGCATGGCTGCATCCATGAAATCTGTTTCTTCCCGTCTCTTGTGTTGGTTTCAATTTTTGTCAGACTCTTTCTCTGCACTGGCAGCATGGCAACAGCAGCTCTTACCCCCTAAGTAACTCCAGAGGAAAGGAGAATGTATTTTCCCTGGTAGTTCTAATAAAAGTGCCCAGGAGGAAGCTCTTTGGCCTGACTTAGGTCACATGATCTATTTCTGAACCAGTCATTGTGGCCAGAGGGATGGAAGGCTCTGATTAGTCAGACCTGGGTCTCAGACATCACCTAACCATCAGAACTGACGGTGGGGGGCAGAGGGGTTTCTCGAAAGAAAGTGAGGTGTTATTATGAGGACAGGAGGTGGACACAGGGCAGGCAAGGCCAACAACTTTCTACTACAAGTGCTGACCAGAACTGAATTCTGGGGGTCTAGGAGTGAACACAGTTTCTGTTCTCTGGAGCTAGTAGTCTAGCTAGGGAGGGAAAATTGAAAAAATAATTTCAAGGAATGAAAGACAGAACGCTAGGTGTGATGAGTATCCCAAAGGAGAAACAGTGTAGCCAGGGCACAACATGAGGGGTGTGTGTGGGAATCTAACCTAAATGTGGAGAGGGTTGCGTGGAGCCTTTCTGAGGAAATGACTTCTAAGGTGAGCTCTGAGAGTTGAGTGGGGCTTAGTTGCAGTCAGGTGGAGGAGAAAGTTCCAGAAACTTGCTACTTAAAGTGAGGCCAAGGGACTAGCAGTACCTGTGGCACTTGGGAGCGCTTTAGACCTTCACTCCAGATGACTGACTCGGAATCTGCATCTTACCGACATTCCCAAGCCATCCGTGTGCGCATGGAAACTGGAGAAATGCTGCTGTGGGCCCCGTGTGCTCTGAGGCGGGAGAGAGGACGCTGCTCTGGAGGAACCTGAAGAAAACCAGACAGGCTAGAGAATCTAGTTAGGGGCTGAGAGGCAGAACCTTGGAAAATTTGCTGAAGATTTTTGTCTTTTCCTTAACTAAGGGTGAATAAGTCGTTCAAGATTGTAGTGCGAGGAGGAAGATGATGGGGCTTTTGAAAAATTGCCCTGGCTGGTGTGTGGAGAATGCTGGGGGAGGTAGGATGATAGTAAGTGGGAGAGGAGTTGGGGGGCGCCTGAGGCCACTGGGGAGAGGATGGTGGCCTGACCCTGAGGGGCCTTTGGAGTTACCTGGAAGTGGTCAGATCTCCTAGGATGTAGACTGATGATATATAAGGATTTGGGGAGAGGTAGGAAGTAAGAATGGCCCCAGGTTTGGAGCAATCAGATAAATGGTACAGCCATTCTCTGAGATGGGGTGACCCAGGAGGGAGGTTGGGGGGTGATATTCTCCGTGCTTGCGACACGAATGGGGATGTCAATGAGCAGCTGGGTATTTGGGGGCCAGGCTCAGAAGAAGGGTCTGGATCCAGAAGTAAAGAGACATTGTCATAGAGATGGTGAAATTTAGGGTTAAGGGGAGGAGGCTTTTAGCTCTCCAGGGAGAGGGCAGAGTCAGAAGATTCCTGGGGCAGCACCTGAGGGACACCCCTTAGGAAAAGACTGGTGCTGAGGGGGCTGGAGACTCAGTGGGAGGAGGGGAGGGTCTCACAAAGGAGGAAAAGGCTGCCAAGGCCAAGTAGGACTTGGAGGCCACAGTGGCTTCTGGTTTTGGTGGCCTAGAAGTGAGAACAAATCTGGCGGGGGAAGGGGGTGGGGGAGTGAGTAGAGATGGAGTGAGTCAGAAGGTGTAGACAGGGCTTGTGAGGTGGGAGACTTGAGTGTGTGGACTTGCTGGAAGGAGGGAGCCAGGAACACAAGGAAACACAGGAGGCAGAGGGTGAGCAGGGATTTGGAGCACAAGGGAGAGATTGTTAGTTAACATATCGACTCATTCCAAACATTATTTTTGAACATCTGCTGGGTACCTGACCCCACTCTGCTCTGGTGAGCACAGTGCCCAGTGGGCTGTCAGGAGCCCAGGCAGGCCCAGAGGACACAGCCACAGGGAAATCTTACTGACTACAGTCAGGAGACAGCTTACCCCAAATGTTCTGCCCTTTTTCCTTGAACTCAGCTCAGGAATTTCCCAGCCTGTGCTTTTACTGTCCCAAACCCCAGGCCAGAGTCAGAGCTGGGAACTCAGAGGAAGGACCCCTCACAAATGGTCATCTCAGGGACTCACACTGGGGTGGGGTTGGCGTCAGTTTATGTGGGCTACCTGGGGTCTCCTGGAACTATCATTTGGACTTATTCTATGTCTAACACTTAACCTGTGACGGTGAAAAAAAGGACACTTTTTTCCCTTTGTGCAAAGCTAACTGGCCCATATGTGACTTAAAACCATGATCCTCCTTTCATGCTCACCACAGAGATGTAGTCCAAGTTCTCCTTTTGCTGGTGCTCCAGCTGTCCCCCACACTGAGTTCTCTGGGGGCAGTGACTGTGTCTGTTTCTGTGGGTCCCAGTCCTGGGCGTGGGGTGGGTGCCTGGTGGATGATCAGCCGGTGTTGATTGTACAGGACATCCAGCTCGGAGAAGCTTGCGATCGAGCTACAGCTCTGGTTTGGCTTAAATCTTGTAGCTCAGCAGAGCTCTCTCTCCAGGTAATACTTTTCTAAGTTAAATCCACCAACAAGTGTTTTTCAAGATGTGGATTGAAGCCCTGTCCTTCCCCACCAGTTTCAGGTGCAGTCATATCTGCAGACCTGCAATGTCCTCTGCAGGGTGGCGTCAGGTCTCTGCTCTGCTGGCTCCTCCCTCCCTCCCTGGATTATTGCACAGTCAGAAGTAATGAAGTTGTGAGGTGGGAGATGTCCAGACTGGAAGCTGGGCTCTCTAAGGTCTCTGGCCCTGAGGGTTCTGCAGCCCTCCTCACCCTCAGCATCTGGTTAGTTAGTGTCTCACCTCATTTCCTTGGCAGTGCAGTCTTGGGGTAGGGAATGTAGGGGGTAACCTTTTGGTTGATTAGCTTGGGAGTCAGAATATCGGGGATGGATGATCCATTTCCTTCCTAGGTAAACTGGAGGCCCAGAAATGGGAAGTGATACATCCAAGGTCTCACTGAATATAGTTGTGTTCTTCCTATTGAGGGTAGAGTAAGTTAAATTCTAAGACCCAAACCTTTTTTGGTAAAGTGCTCTTCTCATTTCACCCCACCCCCAGGGACTGACCCACCTCTAGTTGCTTCTATCCCCAGGAAGGGACTGCTGGAACAGTACTGGCCTCCAGCCCAGAATCTGCCCCCTCCCCGCCCCCCCCAGGCTTCTGCCCCCCACTGACATGCCTGCTGTAACTGGTCCTTTACTCATGCTCCCCCACCTCTTTGCTGTTTGTGTTTTTCAAGGGGATTTTTTTTTTTTCTAATATGAAGCTGAGAAAAAGCAACCAAAGAGATGCCGAGCAGATGGGCTGAGTGAGCACCCAGCTCCCAGCCAGAACTGACTGTGGATGGTGCAGGGTGAGCCAGGAGAGGGGTTTGGGGCTGTCTCTCTGGGAATACTGTGGCTTGTTTTCAGGCCCATGTTTTGTGTGATCTGGTTTTTATACCCAAAGGGATCAATAGGCATTTAGGGAGGGCCGCCTGTGTGTGCCCGGTATTGTGCCGGGCGCCGTGGGGTCAAACCACGGCCACAGTCCTCACCCCTCAAAGAACTTGCTGTCTCCAGGGGGCCTGAACTTAGCAGAAGAAACCATATGGCTCAGCATGTGACCAGTTCAGATGTGTCATGTGGCTTCTCAGGGGGGTGCAGAGGAGTGAGGATGCTTGTTGGGGAGGTGGGATGGGGAAGTTGGAGGGGTCCTAGTGGCAAGCAAGGAGTAGGGCTGTGCTGGCAACAACCTTTCTGGGCTTTGTGAAGTAATGAGGCTGGCCCTCCTGAGTCTCTTCCAACTCACAGTGAGTGAGCAGGTCGTTGAAGGTGATCCGGCTGGGGCTTGATGTGACCTTAACTTGAACCATCACACTCCTCTCTGGAGCACCTCCAGGCCTCGCTCCTCAGCTAGCTGGGAGGTGGGCCTCGCTCAGCCTTCTCCATCCCTCTTTGTGCAAGTCTGAGGGTAGCACCCCTCAGACCTTCTCCTTTCTAAAAGAGGATAATGGAGACCTGCAGTTTCTGCCTCGGAGTATGAGGAGAAAGTCTTTTTCCTCCCCTACTCTTTTGTTACTTTGCTCTTCATAACTCATTGAAGCCTCCAAATTCTCAGGGGTTGTTCAGGCAGGGGTGCAAGTCTTCAGATGCTAGGGGAGAAAGTGGAAGTCAGAGGAACCTCCCCCTCTTTATTTCCTTTGGAAAGTGCTGTTCCGGATCTGCTCCTCCTGCCCTTCCAGCTCACCAGTTACCCACCAGCCACTCTGTCCCTGGGGGGGCGACTGGGCTTTCCTTTCTAGCTTGTAGCATGGTCCAGGCCTCATGCTATCTTCAGCTTGCCCCTGGTTCCTGCCCCCTTCCTTCTGTATGCCCCCTTCAGATCTACCAATTTTCTATGGACAAGGTGGGGAGACATCTGTGGGAAGAATGCCTGGAACCCTCTTGGATGGGGCAGGAAGGGCTGAAGGACATCCGCAAGGAGGTTTGGTTTTCCCCCTCTTCAGGAAAGCCCTGGAGAGAACATGAGCGTTAGGCAAATATTCGTTCCCCTATTACCACGGCTACAGGAGGTTAAGCCAGTTCTCTTGCTGGTGCTCCAAGGGCCCTGGGAGGGCTGTCTCTGGGCTCCACATAGACTCTGCTAATGTTTCTTGTCCAGAGGCAGTCTCCTTGGGAGCCACTCCCGGAAGCTGTCTGATTTCATACAGGCCAGTGGATAGGGGAGTCAAGGGCAGCACAGACGTAAGACATGAGGGAGGCCTTACCTGCATCTACATGTGTGGGGGTGCGTGTGTCCCCCTCATGTGACTCTAGCTCCCATAGGGCACGACCTTCACATTTGTATACTGTCCCTGATTTTGTTCACGTTTAAGGCCAACTTATTTATACTTCTTGCAAATTACTTGCAAACCAGATTACAAACATTCACATACATTGAAATATAGAACTTAAAACAGTTTACTCTTATTTATTTTTTTTATGGTTAAAAAATTAGCCAACTGGACTCAGTTTAGATGATCCCAATTTTGTTGGCCACATCCAAATCTTCATAGTCAGGAGGAAAATATGCCTGCTTCTCTCCGCAGGTTTTGGCAGGGTGCTGCCCTTGGCCATGTCAGTGTCCGAGAGCGTCTTCTCAGCTGGAATGATCTCATGCTTGTCAGCCTTGATGCCTACCATGAACACACGTGTGTTGTCTTCTATCTTCTTCCTGGCTGACTCAGTGGTTAGGGGGAACCTGACGCTGGCAGGGGTTCAAGCTTGGTTCTCCTGGGAGCCCTCTTCCGAGATTATTCAGGTTGCCTTGGGCCTTTGGAAGGTGGGTGGAGTGTGGATCTTTTTTTTTTGTTATGGCCGTGGATGCCTTTCAGTCCTGTTTTCTTGGTCTTCAAAGCTTTGGCTTTGGGAGGGGCAGGCCCTTCCTTATTTCCTTTCGGCGCCATTTCCACACTGTATTTGTGAAAAGCTGTTTACTTTTATTAATGGTTTTTAAGCGACCCATAGGCTGCTTAAGGTACAGGACATTTCGACCACTCCAGAATGATCCCCCCAGTCCCTTCTTAGTCAATCTTAACTGTCCACTCCAGAAGCAACCAGTGTCGTGATTTTTTCCATTGTAAATTAGTTTGGCTTGATCTAGAACTTACTTTGAAAGGAATCGTGTCTCAGACTTCCAGCATCATAGAGCTCTGAGGAAGTCACTCTGTGTCTGTGTCACCTAGTCTGTGGTGCTTCGCTGTGGCAGACCTGGAGCTAACATATTAAGTGACCCAAGAAAGCGTGAAAGTTCCTACAGAAGGAAATTGATTGAAATGACTTTTGAGGAGTTTTGATTTAGTATATACACCCCATTCTTTCTACCCCGGCTGCATTTTGGTGCCACTTAGTAAACCTCTTGGGCCCGCTGGGTGACACTCGACACTTGGTACTCCTGGAAGGCCAGTCCCCCCAGGAAATAATCACAATACTGTCTAATGCTGTGCAAGTTCTAACATGTATTAGAGTAGGTGATGTGGCAAAGAAAGCATCATTATTCCTGCTTTAGGCATATTTTGACTTATACATTTTATAGGTATTTAAAAAAATGTAATATTCTAGGGAAGATACCACTCTATTTTCAATACAGAGTAATATTACAGAAACTATGGTCAGGAAGATGTTTTTGAATGTAGGTAGATTTGCATCTACCTACAGTTACCTTCAGTTAATAAATATGATCATCTAAAAAAACCCAAAAAGAATTGTGCTGTGGGTAACAACGCCTTTGTGTCCTGCTCAGTTTTTTTGTGAGATTCCCCCGTGCTACTGAAGGTGCCAGGACTTTGTTCTTTCATTGCCACTGGATGAATACAACACTGTTTATTCTTCTGCTGGGAGGTATTTGGGTTGTTTCAAGTTTTTGGCTATACTGACTAGCCAAATGCTACAAACAGCCTGGTGTAGGTTTTGTTTTGCTTTTCTACATGCATTTTTATTAATTCTCTTAGGTAATTATCTATAGTGAAATTGCTGGGTTAAAGGACAGGTGAATGTTTAACCTTACATAAAATGGCCAAACTTTTAGCCAAATGATCATACCATTTTATATTCCTACTGACAATGTTGTGAAAGTTCTTACTGCTCTCCATCCTTGTCAACATTTGCTATTGTCAGTATTTGTAATTTTAGCCATGTGAGTGGGAATGCAGGGATATTTGTAGGTTTCAATCTGCATTTTTCTGATGAATAATAACTTTGAACTCCTTTTCATATGTTTGTTGACCATTCTTATAGCTTCCTTTTGCCCCTTCTCCATTTTTAAAATTGGGCTGTCTTGTAGAAACTTCTAGCAGAAGTTTAATTTTGATGATGCTTAATTTATGGATTTCTTCATTTTATGCCTATAGTTTCCTGTGTCCTAAGAAGTCTTTGCTTACTCCACATCACAAAGATTTTCTTTCCATGTTTTCTTCTAGAAGCTTTGTGGTTTTAACTCTTCATCTAAGATCTATCTGAATTTAATTTAATTTGTGAATAATATGATATAGGTGTCTAGGTTCATTTAGTCCCATCTGGATATCCAAGGGATATCCTTTCCCTATTAAGTTCCTTTGGTGACTTAGTAAAAAATCTGCTGATCATGTAAATGCACCTATGTTTTTGTATAGTTGTCTTTACAAACTATGGTGTTTCTCTAGATGAGGGGTGGCAAATATGTGACTCTTGTGCTATGACTTCCCCCTGCCCCTTTGGCAGATATGGTAATTGACCACAGACCTCTTTCCCATGAGCTTACAGGTGGTCTTAGAATCCTCTCCAACAGGGCCTCCCTGGTAGCGCAGCGATTAAGCGCTGTGCTGTGGAGCTATTGGCAGCGGCGATGCGAGTTCGACGCCCGGCCGGGGAGAATCCCACATGGTGCGGCAGACCTCTCCTGCCTTGCCCGCTGCTCCCCTCAGCAGTGTATTTCTGATCTGCCTGTTCTGCTCCCCGCTCTGTCTCTGGTGAACCCTCTTGCCGCCCCACGCCTTTGGCCTGTACCCCAACTTGTATGTATAAATAAAAAATAATAAATAAATAAATAAATAAATCTTTAAAATTCTGTGGCCACCCTGAAAAAAAAAAGAATCCTCTCCAACAAAGCACTGCAGGCAGCCATTGCCAGTCATTTGGAGTTGACATTCGAGATGAATTACTTCTGGCATCTCTGATTGAAATTGTCACAAGAGGTTTAGTTATTTGCTCAAGGTCCCACAGCTGGTGAATACAGAGCTGGGGTTGGGACTCAGGTCTGTCTGTGTGGCTCGGAAGCCTGTTCTATCTTAATCACTACTCCCAACTTCTTTGTGTGAATCATTTGAGCAAATTGCTTAATCTGTCTGACCTCCAATTATTTCATCTATAGAATAGGAATAATGACTGGCTAGATGTGTGGGTGTGAGGACTGATGAGGTAATCCATGAAGTGGCTGACGGCGTGCCTAACACATAATAGGTGCTCAATAGTTGTTTGTGATAATAATGTTGTAGTGATGATGATGATGATGATGGTGAGGGTGATGGTGATGCAGTTTTTGCTCTTGAGAAACATGCAGTTAGGGCTTTCTCTAGGGAACTGGGAGCCACCAGCACATGAGAATCCCTTGCCTGTTCCCAGGTAACCTTGATTCCCTGGCATTCTGAAATGGAAGCTCCAGAAGCTGTTTCCTAAAAATTGCTAATGGAGCCCAAACCTCAGACTTTGGTCTAGGTGTCTTGCCCACCTGGGCCTTGTTCTATCTTTCCCCCAAGTGTGGGGAAGATCCTTAACTCATTTATATCTTTCCCAAGTAAGGTCACATCTATATGGTTATGGACATATCTTTTGGTGGGGGGGGGGGCGGTGTCACCAGTTAACCCCTATAGGATATGGTGTTATAGTGTTGTCCTTTCCTGGAAGCTCCTGATGGGAGCTTGGTGAGGCTCAGAAACTCTGCCAGCCCCTGCTTACTCTAGATGTCATTCAAGTGTGGCTTCAGGCATGTGTGTGTGTGATGGGGTGGGGTGTTGCAGGGTCAGTGCTGAGAGGAACTGGCCCGTTACAGCCAACTGCGTGTTCAGAGAGGGCAGGACATGTTCTTCCCAACTCTGCTGCCACAGGGCCTGGTAGGCAGGAACCCACAGTAGTTGCTTCCTAAACAATTGGGGGTTGGTGCTTCGTAAGTACTCACAGAAGTGACTTATGAATTGTCATTGACTGATCAGCCTTGGAACGACAGCATCGAACAGCAGTTTCATCTATTTTTGAAGAATTTTTCATTTGACATTTGTTTGCAAGCAAATAGCAAAACAAAAAGCAAAAAAGACCAAAAAGCCTCTGATTTTTAATAAACTGATATATGCTTATTATAAAATGTTAAGCATTTGTAAAATACAAAGAGAGTTAAAGAAAACAAACAACACACACCACCTCAACAGCAGTCCTGCCCCAGATATTCTTATTCTTACCACTGGCCAAATGTCCAGACATCTTGGCATCTTACACACATATAGAGACATAAGTAAACGGGATTGCAGTTTGTGCTCTTTTGTAATAAAAAGAGTAAAGTTTGATTTTACCTGGATTTAACCAGTGAAGAAAAAAAAGACGGCTCAGAGGGAGTCACTGAAGTTGACATAAACGTTTCCTCTCTAAAAGAGATATTAATTCCTATGAGTCCTCTAAAGATGAGGTAAAAAATAAAACAAAACAAAACTTTGAGGGTGGAGACGTTCATCTTTTTTTTTTTTTTTTTTTTACTAAATTATTTTAACTATATACACGAAGTTTGGCTCCCTGCTTTGAAATATGAGAACCAGATGATCTTGGAGGAGACATGGTGCCCTCTGTGACCAGGATGAGGCACACCCTTGTTGAGGGGAACCACAGTGCCCTTAGCCGGGGGCTGGGCAACGGGGTCTGGATCTCCAGCTATGGGGGGCCCTGTTACACGTGGAAATCAGGTGGAGCTCCTTGCCAGAGTGAATTGGGTTTGTTAGCAAATGACAAGGGCTGAGCTGATTTGATTTGGCAGCAGGACCGAGAAGTTTCTGAAATGTCAGATGTTAATGTGATGGCTGGTTGGCTATAAATGAGAAGCCAAAAGTGAGGGGTGGATGGCTGGGTGTCATCATCTGTTGTAGAAGAGGAAAAGAGGAGGAATTGGGGAGAAGGAAATAGGAGTGGGGGTGAGAAGGAAGAGGTGTCTAGAGGGGAGGAGGGGAAGAACATGGAAGAAAGAAGGGGATGAGAGAGGTGAGGCGGAAGAGCTGGTTTTGTTTCTTTAAGGATCATGAGCTGGTAGGTCTGGGCCCAGTTTGTGCTCAGGTAAGCTTTGTTTGGTCAAAGTGATCTTCTAAAAATGTGCATAAATTCTACTGGAAGGTTTGTGTGCTCTCCCACTTGCGTTTGGCCCTATATCCTCCCTGACTTGTAACGGTGTCTGGGATTTAAGACCCTTGCCAGATGCCCTCCTGCCATTTCTAGTGCTCCCCCTTCCCCACGACTGGTCCTGGTCCTGATGGGAGGCCTGAGCTCAGAGGAGGCCTCTCATCCTAGAGACGCAGTGGGGATCAGGATGATTCTGAGGACATGACTAGATCCCGTCCTAGCTCCCTGGCACCAGCCTCACGTGGATTTGGGACAGTATCAGCATTTGCAGTGGTCATTCTGGGCTCAGGAGAGCCAGGCGGTGAGGCAGGAACTGTGACTCATTTATCTTCATGTCCTCATGCTTGGTGACCCTTTGTTGAATGCGGAAGATTTGATCTTGACACTTTGAGGCTGTAATGACTGTGAGGAGGCAAAAACTGCAGGAAGCATCACTCTATGTTATCCAGGATGGGACATGACTGCCACTGAGTGCTCCCTGCTGGGGTGTGGAGACCAGGGAGGCCCGTGTAAGCCCCCAAAGCCAGGAAGTCCATGGGCCCCGCTCTCCTGTCTACTTCCTAAAGAGGGGATTGATCCCGGGAGTGAGCGAATCCCTCCGACACCAGAACAGTGCAGCACAGAGCATGGCAGGAATCACGGTCGGATCCGAGGAGCAGGCAGGTGTGCGTGTTAGGATTGGGCCCTGTCACCTGGAGAGTGAGACTGAGCCAGGGACCCACAGTCAGGGCCCCCGAAGTGAGTGTGCAGCAGAGTTGGGGACCGGAAAGCCCAGGCCTCCAGTGCTTTGATCTGCTCTGAGTCATCATGGCAAGCACCCCAAGTCCTTGTTTGCATTGCCTGCTCCTCTGCTACTTGCTTTTCTCCTCAAAGCGTGAGTCCTAGTGGGCCAAGGGGGGGTCGGGAGTCGAAACCTGGTTTCTTGAAGATCAGCTCAGAGCTTTAAGGGAGATATCAAGATAACAAAATAAAGTTCACGCCGGACTATGAATTTATTTTTTTTATTGTTATTTATGTCTTTTACATTTTGTATTCCCCTTGGGTAGCCCACCACCAATTCACCCGTGATCCATCTCCATGGTCCCTTGTGTTCTTTTCTATTCCATTTTGTGCCCTTATCCTCTCCCCTCCCCCCCAGCTGAGTGTCTCTCTCCTATTTGGTTTCCCTATAGTCCTGTTATAGGTGAAACCATTCGATATTTTTCTTTTTCTTTCTGGCTTATTTCACTGAGTATGATTCCCTCTAATTCCATCCATGTTGCTGCAAATTGCATGTGTTTATCTTCTTTGAATGCTAAATAGTATGCCATTGTGTATATGTACCACATCTTCTTGATCCAATCATCTATTTTTGGACATCTGGGTTGCTTCCATACCTTTGCTATTGTGAACAGTGCCGCAGTGAACATACGTGTGCATGTATCCTTTCAGATTAGTGTTTTTGTGTCCTTTGGGTAAATTCCCAAAAGTGGGATTGCTGGGTTGTGTGGGAGCTCCATGTTTAGCAGTTTGAGGAATCGCTATACAGCTTTCCATAGTGGTTGGACCAATTCACATTCCCACCAGCAGTGTAGAAGAGTTCCTTTCTCCCCACATCCTTTCCAGCATTTGTTGTTGCCTGTATTTTTAATGTGTGCCATCCTCTCAGGTGTGAGGTGGTATCTCATCGGACTATGAATTTATGCCACCGAGATTTTCATTGTTGAGGGCTGGGGAAAGATGACAGAGGCATGGTGCTAGAATGCCAGTGTTCCTTCTCCCCACAAAGTCTTACTGGGCTTTCACCTGGCAGGATGTCTGTATTAGTTTATGACTGTTGAAACAAATGAGCAAACTTTGGGAATTAAGACAACATACATTTATCTTATGTTTGGACATTTATCTTATAGTTTTGGAGGTTGAAAGACTGAAGTGGATTCTGCTGGGCTAAAGTCAAAGTGTCAACAGGGCTGGATTCCAGCTTGGGGGCTAGGGGAGAATCCACTTCCTAGCCTTTTCCAGCTTCTAAAAGGGCCCCCTGCATTCCTTGGCTCCTGACCCATCCCCTTGTCTTCACAGACAGTAACTTTGGGTCAGGTCCTTTTCACACTGTTATCTCCGACTGTCTCTGTTCAGCTGCTTCTAGTTACAAGGACTCTTTTGGTTACATTGGACCTACCTGAGTAATCCAGGATCCTGTTTACATCTCAGGGTCTGCTGATTAGCAACTTTAATCCCTCTTATCGCCATGTAAATTCAGTCACAGGTTCTGAGGATTAGGAGAAGAGCATCTCTTGGAGGGGCATTATTCAGTCTATCACAAGGTCGGGCCACCTTCACTATTCAGTGGAAGCGGTTGGGCTCTGCTAGACTTGGGTTCCTCATCTGTGAGGTGGGGGATTTTATCTTCTGATTAAGAAAACCTAGAGCCCAGCACATAGTAGGTCTTCCTTCAGTGGGATTCTGTGGTTCTATTGTTAATTTTCTGCCTGCCTGATATCATTGCTTTGTGAGTCCATGACCGATTCTAGGACTTTACGGGTCCTCCTCCTGACCACAGTATTTGAAGGATAGACCTGTTGTGTGTCCCTAAGCTTATCTACAGAGAAAAGGCCACTCTCTCACATTGTCAGTCTAGAGCTGAGATGTGACCTTTATTTTCAGTCAGCAATTTGTTGACACCATCCAGGTGGAAAGATAACCTCTCTCCCAGGAAAACAAAATGCCACATGTGAGTTTTGCCCAGCCCTGATTTGGAGTTGTCTGTTCTTTTTTGAGAGGAGGTTCCATTGCCTGTCTCCAACCATGTGTCAGCTTCCTCCTTTCTAACCTGAATCTTTCTGGCTGTGATTTCAGCCTGCTAGCTCTCAGTTTGGCTGGCAGGGGAACAGCAAGGCTGCCCACCAGGTTGACAGTGACACCTAATCCTAGTGATCTGCTTCTGTCCCAGTCTAACTGTGCCGCCGCTTCTGTCCTCAGGCTTACACTGTCCTTCTGTCTCGTCAGAGTGGACTGTCTTTGGTGGAGAGCCTGTGGGTCTGGGGTCAGGTGGGAGTGAAAGTGGGAAGATGTGGGAGGGGGGAGGCACTTCGTTATGTGGCGACTGGTTGTGCTTAGATAACCCTCCCGGTGACCTGCCTGGCACGGAAAGTCCCCTTCCTGGTCCCCCAGGTCAGATAGTGTTGCCTGGCTACTGGGCAGCCAGCGAGACTCTGGCAGGCAGAGTAAACAGGCACGCATGTTTAAAATTCAGTATCACCAGGCAGGCAAATACCCTGGCAGGGCCTTTCAGTCCACCAGTAATCTCTAATTGTTCTTGATGCATGAGTGTCAGGGGCTTTGTGCCAAGACCCATGGGTCTCTTCTGGGAATTGGTCATCAGCTGTTATGAGGGATGAGGGGGGAGGGGAGTTTCAGCCTCAGCTCCATGAGGACCATCACCCTGGTCGCCTGGGCAAGACTCCCAAGAGGCCCCAGGACTTCTCTCTTGGATGGAGCTTTGAGGGTACAGGAACTGTTCTTATCCAATCCAAAGCCCCCTGGCTTCAGCCTGGCCTGGGGAGCAGGGTTGGAGGGGGTGGCTTGCCCAGTTCCTGCCTGGCATTACAAGAGCTCCGCTGTGATGGGGGTGGCCCCTGCAGAAGGTATGCTGTGCGCCTGGCACTCAGCACAGGGGATGAATGGGGACTGAGGTGGGTAAGCTGCTGGTCAACCAGGTGTCACAGTTGGTCTATCTAGAGAGGTTCTCTTTTCTAATTTATACAGACACTTTGTGCGTTAGCCTTGGTCCTGCTAGAGGGAAACTCCTGAAGATGATTGACTCCCGAAGATGGCAGGTGGGATGCCATGTGTCACATGTCTTGTTCCCTGGCAGCTGAGGTGGAGCAGGGCTCCTAGTAACCTTGGGAAATGGTGGAGGTGGGCAGAATACTTCCTCTGTATGGGGTGGGAAAGTAGGCCAGCGGCCTCTTAGCTGGAGGTGCTCAATGAAAGCTTGGGGTATCTCAGGGGGTACTTGGTATGGACGGGGGCCTAGCAAGGTAATTCGTGGCAGAGATCATTTGATGGCAATGTGGATGTTTTAGTGCTAGTGACATTGATTATTTCCCTACCTGTGATTTATGCTTGTTCCTCTTCTGTCAGCTTCTTCCTCTCCCCTCATCCATAATCTCCCTCCTTCTCACTCACAAGCACAATTTGGAGGCCATCTCCCCCATGAAGCCTTCCCTGAACTCCTCTAACAGGACTTTGTATTGCTTCATGTCCTGTATACTTTACACATGAAAGTGCTAGTGAAATCCCTTGATTTCACTTTGCAAAGATTTATTGAATGCTTGCCATGGATTAGAGATTGCTCTAGGGCCTGGGGATGCAGCAATGAACCTGACAGATACAATTCCTGTCCTCATGGAGCTTATCTGTTTGTGAGGGAGATGGACTGTAAATAAGAAAGTCATCATCAACTGCAGCTTCTGCTCTCTGCTCTGAAAGAGATACACAGCGTGGTCATCACTTCAAGGATGCTAGTCCAAAATTGCGGGGTCTGTGGCAGGGAGAAATGGATTTCCATGGGCGCTGAAGGAATGCCTCTGGAGGGGTTGACAATTAAGCTGACCCCTGAAGGATGAGGAGGAGTGGCTGTGTGTGGAGCTGGGAGTGAATCTGATACTGGAAATAGTGAGTGCAAAGGCCCCGAGGCAGAGAAGAGTCTGCGCATTTGAGGAACAGAAGGGAGGCCTTTGTGGCTGGAGTAGAGTGAATATGGAGAGTTTGCAGAGAGGCAGAGTGTGCTCGGCTGGGGGTCTTGGGAGTAATGTGATATATATCTGACTACCATGTGGAGAACGGATTATAGATTAGCAAAAGCAGGAGAGAGACTAGACTGAAGGGACCTTGAACCTGGGGGTGGAGATGGAGAGAAATGGATGGATTCAAGTTACGATGAGAAGGTCGAGACAACAGGATGTACTAATGGGTTGGACGTGGGAGGTGAGGGAAAGGAAGGAACTTAGATGTTTAGTCATCCTAGATGGGACTTGAGCAATTGGCAGGTTTGGTCCCATTTTTCTGAGATGGGGAAGCCTGGGGAGGAGCAGGGTCAGGGAGGAAGATCAGGGGGCCTATTGTGGACACTTCGAATCTGAGATACTCCTGAGACAGTGAAATGGAAAAATGAAATGTGCATTTGGAGGTGCTGAGTTAGAGGCCCAGGGAGAGGTCAAGGGTGAAGATACTCATGTGGGGAGTCAGCACATTAAATCCAGGGGAATAGATGTGTAGCTTGGGGGGACAGTGGACACAGATAAGAGGGGCCCAGGCTGCGCCTGGACTATCTGGACTATCTCCACAGGGGAGGGCCTCTAGTGGAGAAGGAGCCTACCAGGAGGGCCGAAGGAAATCAGGAGAGCGGGACTGCTATGAAAACCCAGAAGAGGAAATGCTACAGGAAGTGTGCTGGGAGGTGAAGGGGAGGACATAGTTCAACTTGGAGGTCATTGGTGGCCTTGACAAGAGCAGTTTTAAGGGAAATGTGAGGCAGATTGATTGGCCGATGGAGGCAGGGAGATTGTCAATTAGAGTGCACAGGATTCCGTAGAGCTGATCACAGTGGCCAAGTGCAGGAAAACTGGGCCTCTGTCTGCTCCAGCTGGAGGTGGGGTCTCCCGTGTGCACACAGGACCCCGTGACTGCCTGCCCCTTGAAGGTGGTGGCATCCTGCTGGTGGTGTAGGAGAGCGTGGTCCTGAGGGTGAGTGCCCAGGCGAGCTGGGCAGGTTGAGTCCAGATCTCGAGCGCACATCCTCCTCCAGTAGACATGCCCTGTCCCTTAGGCCTGGGAGAACCGTGTCATGATTTCACATCCTGCTAGCCCTTTCAGACCGCTCACTTTCAGAGCTCCAGTTTACCCTTCCTTCTTGATATCTGTTCCAATTTAGTGAACATGGGCTGTGCCTTGGGCCAGGGCATATCACCTGCCCCTTGGGGAGCCGAAACTGTCTGGGACTTAAGAGTTCAGAGCTCTCTTTAGATAGATCTGCTTTGCAGTCACTGGTCCATTGCATCACAGAGAGATGACCAGGAGTCCTGGCTGTTTGGACCCTCCATGTGACTCACCAGGCCCCCTTGTGGCCTATACCATCAACACCAGATGGCAGACTGGACCCTGGAGTTTGGGGGTGCCCAGGAGCTATTACAAGTCCACGAACTGCCCACTAAGTCAGCTGAGCAGACCCAGAGGGTCAGTGTCCAGGAGCTGGAACCCCACTGTGTCCACTGCTAACCCCACCACTTAGATATCCCTGGAGACCCCCTTAGGTGTGACCAGGGCTAAGTGGGGGCTATGAGAGCCTTCCCATTCAGAATGGGTGCTTGTGCTATTGGATCCGTGGTGTGGCCAGCTCCCCCCACTGCTGTAGTGCCGCCCTGCCCACGGCTTCCATATGTGGGTCTGGATGCGGGCACCAGCCTTCGGAATCAGGCGCCAGTGTTGCCTCAAACACATCACCGGATGCACAGATCTCTTTTGGTAGAAAGGGCCTTGGTTGTGAGAAAAGCGCTGAGGCCTCTAGCTTGTCCTCCCTTCACTCTGCACACCTCCTTTGTTGTCCCGTGGGGCGGGGGGACCGCTATGCAGGCGAATTGGAAACAGCAACAGATGATAACTGTTTGCAGCAGCGGGGCGTGCAGCTGGCTGATGGTCCTCGCCTTGGGGACCCATAAACCTCACTGAAGACTAGGCGTGTGTGTTTGCCTGAGTGAGTGTTTATTGTGTGTGGGGTGAATGTGAATGTTTGGGTGGCTCTTTGTTGTATCATCCGTGTGTTTTGGGTGTATGTTTGGGGGGTGGACGCTGCGTTGGTGTGAATGTATTTGCAGTCAGCGGTTCTCGCATTAGGACAGCTGGGCCCGGGCTGGGCAGCCCAACAGGCCCATCCCAAACCTTGTTAGGGTCTGCATTTGCCCCAGCACACCATTCATCAGCCCCAGCTGGCAGAAGGGGGCGGGGCAATCGTGTTATTTGACATACGGTTTATGGGGAAGAGAGCTGTTCAGCGTCAAAGTCCCACGTGGTTGTATATGTATAATTAGGTTGTTGGAGCTTGGGGACTGACTGTTAGAATCACTCGGGACTGAAGCATTTATTTAGGTAATCATTAACTAGACAGGGAAGGAACAGAACATGCAATTTGCAGACATCCCCTTCCTGCAGGTTAGCCTGAAATGAAACTCCCAGCAAGCAGGAGGCTGGAACCCCTTAGCCTTTCTCCTGCCATCTCTCTCTGGGGTGGAGGCAAAAAGGTTAAGGTCTTTTAGGAGCTGGCTGGGCTGAGGTGGGGTGACTCAGATGGCATCTATCAGGCACCTTGGGAGCACCTTACGATCTCGTCTCCCGTGACTTCTTTTCTGATGTTGCATTTTGCTTATCAAACCCAGTGGACTAAAAACATGTACTGATGGATTCAGTTCTCAGTTCAGTATAGCTGATGAGATCCTGCTATGTGCTAGGCAGGGAGTTGGCGCTGAAATCCCAGTAATCTATTGTCCTGGGTGGAGGGTTAATAGGAAGATCCTAGTCACTGAAATTCTGACTTAGCTAATCTCTCCACCTTGCTTTTGCCATTGATGGGCAGTGCTGATGCAGGCATGGGACGTGGGAAGCTTTGTTTTTCCTCTTAGGGCAGAAGTTGTGTAGCTGGTAGCATCACCCCAGCAGGAGGGTGCCAGGACCAGTCAGTACAGATTGAGTGCCAGCTGCTGGTGGTAAGGCACACAGTGGTCTCTCTGGTGTGAGGGGAAGGGAGAGCGGCTACCTGCATGCCTTGTAACTTGTGTGGAAGCTGAAGTGCAGAACTAGGAGGGACATGGAAAGAAGGTTTGCTGGTATATGGCACCTCCTCCTTTAGAAACTGTGTGAGGTTGAGTCCTTCCACTCAGTCTTCCCTGAAAAGCACTGGGAATGAGTTGGGTTGTCAATAAGGGTGAGTCTGGAACTTTATTTCGGCGATGGGTGACTGAGTTCTGATCCCAGTGTAGTGACTGGCAGAACTAGGGTACCCTCCCCGGTTGTATGTTCACAGTTCCCTGAGAGGATGCTGAAGTCTGCCAGGAGGGCAGTGACATTCCCATGGGGCACTAGGGCGGGGGCTTGGGTAGGAGACAGCTTCTGAGATGAAGGAAGTGGAGCAGGGGCTACTGTGGGGGCGGCTGGTCTATGATGGGTTTTCTCCGAATGGGCAAATCCATGGGCAAATCCGGAAAGAGCTTCTTCAGCTTCTTTTCTCTCCCTGGCAGGAGGCTAGGCCAGAGTTGGGGGAGGAGGTAAATTGGCACAGGGGTTGTAGTGCCTGGTATTAAGTTTACCTGCTGGAAGAAGAGGTGGAGAGGCTGTGGCAAGGCTCAGAAGGCTTCTGCTGCCTTTGGCTACAAACTTAGGCTTGGGTGTGCTGGGCAGTGTAGCTGCAGTTTCCATTCTCAAGGAGTCAGCAGGGAAGTGGGCAGGAGGGAGGGGAAGAGAGAAGGGAGAGGGGAAGGAAGTGTAATATGAGAGGGCAAGTTGGAAGGCAACCTGGTTTATGCAGGAACAGAGCCTGGCAAACAAAGACGACCAAAGAGTGGTGGAGGGATGGACCCAGGCCTCTGACACTCAGCCAGACACCCACCCACCATCACCAATTAGGAGCCAGCACAGCTTTGGAGCCCTTGCCACTTTGCATCTTAGGGACAAGGCTTGAAGCGGCAGAGGTTTCCCTGGGAGGCTAGCACTGCCCTTAGTAGCCTCACGGTGCTTATTTCCAACTCCTCAGGATAGACGGGAGCAGAAGGACCTGGGCTGCTTGCCTGGGTCACACGTATGGCCACTCATGAGACCAAAACCAAGTCACCTTCCTCCTCACTTTCCTGCCTCCTAGCCTTTGTTCAGCTGTTGCCCTTCCTAGGATGCCTCCCTCTGCAAGCCTAGCAAGGGTTATTTCAAATAACCTGATGAGATTTACAGAGCTATTTTCCAGTTTCCTGCTGTGAGGCTCAGACCTGAAGCCAAACCCAACTTTATTGGGAGGACTGGAAGTTTCAGGCCACAGACTGGATCAGAACCAGAAGCTCTGCCCACTGGCACCCCAAAGCTTGACTTGGACAGCCTCCATCGTGTAGACGCCACTCTTTCTTAACCAGTGCTAGGCTGGAGGCAAGTGTCAGTCATGCCCTTGTTCCGTGGTAGGGCCTAGTGGATGTAGGAACCCCAGTTTCCTAGAAAACAGAGCTGGATTGTCGTAAGACAGCTGTATTCTTTTTTTTGTAAGATTTATTTATGCATGTAAGAGCTGGGGTATAGGCCAGAGTTGTGGGGTAGTGAGAGGATTCATCAGAGACAGAGTGAGGAGCAGAACAGGCAGATTGACTGAAGTACACTGCTGAGGGGAGCAGCGGGCAAGACAGAAGAGGTCTGCTGTGCCATGTGTAAAGCTCCCTGGCTGGGGATCGAACTCATACAGCCTTGGCTGGCAATAGCTTCATAGTGCTGAGACTTAACCCCTTGTGCCACCAGGGAGGCCCCCAAGGCAACCATATTCTTAAGGTGCCTTCGGCGTATGCCCACAGGGCATCCTAGCTTCACCATAACCACTGATGGTGTCCATCACCCACTTTTCACGTCCCATTTATGCTTTAGGTCTGCACAGTGCTATACAGTTTATAAAATACTCTTCTGGTTCTCACAGCTACCAGGAAGAGAAGAATTATTTTTTTCCTACTTTATAGATGAGAAAATTGAGTCTTAGATACATGCAGTATTCCCTTAGCCAGCTGGTAAGACACAAACTCGAGGCTGGTGATTTCAGTTCGGCATCTTCTCTGCTACTGCAAGAAATAATTACTGAGTACAAATAATTACTGCGTATCTTCTACTGTATTTCATCACTTCTAAGATATACTTCCCCTACCCCCCCATTTAACAGTTCTGAAATCAGCATGCATCTCACTAGCAAGAGCTTGCTATAGCATATAATTGATGATTTTGCTTTGTTAGTGGGATGTAAAATAATGTGTATGTTACAATGGATATCGTTTAGATTTTATAAATCTGGTATGTGGATGACTCTTGTGAATGCAGACATAGCTTCTGCCTGTCTGGAATTTTCAGTTTAGAGGAAGATGGACAGTCCTAACCACTGATATAAAAACCACAGTTAAGTGTTCTGGGGATTTGGGTTGGCAAGTTTCAGAAAGACTCTAAGGGAAGAGGGTGGGATGTTGACCCTGGATAGCCTGTTGTGTTTCCACCAGCTGACCTGAATGAGCCCCATTAGTGGTGTGGTTCAAAATTTGGGCCTTGGAGACTGACTGTTTCTCTCTGCACCCTATCATCTGGTTATTTAACTCTCAGCCTCAGTTTCCACAGCTGTGAGTGGTGACAGTGACTAACTCAGAGGTAGCCACAAAGAAAGAAAAGTACTTTTCAAGGGTCTGGCACATATAGTGAGAGCTCAGTAAATGTCAGCTGCTCCTGTCAAGAAATTAATTCTATAAACTTAACAGATTTAGAGTCAGCAGACATTTGGTGATAATTACTGTTCCTGTGTTAGGTGCACACACATTTATCATTTTATTTCATCTTCGGAAGCACCCCAGGAAGTGGGGTCATTATTCTGATTTTATAAATGAAGAGAATGGGGCCCAAGGTTGCACAGCTGGCTAGTGGCTGGGCTGAGATTTGGATGCTGGTCTGTCTGATTCCTAGTCTGGTGCACTTTTCATTGGACCACAGTTGTGAAAAATTATAGACTGGGAAGAAAACCCAGCTGATCTCTGTGGACTCAGTGCAGACAGGGTATTGTATAATCCAATTGTGATCCTTGGGTCATATAGACATTGGGTTTGCTAGTGAACAAGCAAGAGAGTTCTTGTTCAGAGCCACAGGGCACCGAGGGGAAATTTGCTTAAACCTCAATCTCTCTTCCCCACCAGTGGACAGAGGCCAGTTTTGCCCCGCTAGAATAACTGCTTTTCTGGCTCTCATTCTTCTTCTGTGTGTGGCTATCCTCAGGGCTTGCTCTGTTGGCCCGTTGACCCAGCTGCCCACCCTGTGTGTGGTCGTGCTGCCACTGCTGTCAATGACCCTGCCAGGGACTGTGGGCTCCTGTGCCAAGTCTCCTTCCTGCTCTGAGTTCAGTACAGGGAAATATATTTATATTTTCTCTCAACCCTTTCCCCTTCTTCTGTCCATTCTTGCTCTCCACTTCCTCTTGTAACTAGACCATTTGGTTCTGGTACTAACAGGCTGTGTTACCTTTAGCAGGTCACTTAACCTCTCTGAGTTTCATTTACCACCTGGATTATCATGGATAATAATCAAATAGGAGGCAGTGGCCTGGAATGTTGATTCCTGTTCTACCATTGTGTATCTTTACATGCAGGACCTGATTTTCTTATGCTTCTGTGGACTTACCTTCAAAATAGGGAGAGTAACCTCCTTCCAGAAATTCCTTCTTTTGAAGTACAGTCATTGCTCAGTGTTCTGTTTATCCACGCAGGTGTTGGCTTACCCCCAATTACTGTTCTTCTTTTATTGGCTTGAAATCATTTACTTTTATACTTGTCTTAGTCACTAGATTGAAATCAGTTTATTCAGTTATTCATTCAGCAAGTATTTATTGTGCACCTATGTGCCAGATGCTGAAGTTGTAGATGAAATGGGGGGAAAGAGACAATTAAATAAAAATTACAAAACAGAGAGATAACTGATTTGATAAGTCATGTATGTGCGGGATGCTATGAGAATACAATTGGGTACATGGGTAGAGGCCAGGAGGGCTTCCTGCAGGAGTTGATCCCCAAGGACTAGCTAGGAATCAACCAAATAAAGGGGAGTGGATGGGAGGAGAGGGACTGATTGTTCTGGGCTCCCCAACCCTGAGTCAGTGTCTCACCCGGCGGGGATCTGTAAGCTACTTTCATGTCTCTCTTTTTAATGCCTCTGAATGTATCTGTGTGTAGATGCAGGGGCTTGGGCCACAAAGCTTCCTGGGCTCTGGGGTGCTGTGACCAAGGAGGTTGCAGAAGTATTCTGGATATGGCATGTCCTGGGGAGCCAGGCTGAGTAGGCTTGGCAGTGTGGGTGGGGCTCTGCTAAATGACTTATTGACTCAAGCAGGAATGCAAATGAGCCAGAAAAAGGTGTGGGAGGGAATAAGTATGTAGAGGATACAGGAACCATAACTTGGGTGTCTTTCTCTAGAAGGAGAGAAGAGATCATTAGGGAAGGGGGACCATTGAACTTGACTGCATTCCTTCTCCTCACATGTTTTTTTTCTACTAGAATTTTAAGAGTTGGAAGAGACATCCCTGAAGCCAGGGTTCCCGCTAGCATTTGGCTCCTTCAGTGTGAGCCATGGCCCAGTTTCCATCCTAGAATTCTGCTCCTTACTTCCTCTCACCCCTTCTGACCTCCAGTGTCATTACAAGCCCCCAGGGATGGACCCATTCGAGGCCCTCTCTGACCTCTGTTGAGCTTTGCCCTGCTCCAGCCCTGGGGGGCATATTCTCACCTCTCTCTTGTCCCATGGGATGCTGTTGGGGTCTCAGGAGCTCTAGAACCTGCAGGATGGGGTTAATTTGGGGAGAGAGGAGATGGGCTGTGTGTCTGGCGGTGGGCTGGGATGGAGGAAAGATCACCTTGTGGGTGGGATGGGCAGGAGGTGGGGTACTTTTAGACTGTCTTAGGAAGAGTGAGTATGGAACCAGAGGCAAGAGGAAGGAATGATGATGATCATCAGCTACCACTTACTGAGGGCATTTTGTGCCTTGCTCTCCACTGGACACTTCATATATACCACATCCTATTCTACAACTACCTTGCAAAGCAGGTTTAATTTCCTACTTTACAGATATGGAAACTAAGGCTTAGAGGCTGAGTAATCAGCTCATGCAGCTGTAAGCAGCAGGCCCACAAGTTAGAATCTTGTTGGCCGCGCACTAAATCACAGTCTCTTTCTATCAAGCCATGCTGCCTTGCTGGGGGAGAGATTTTAAAATTTCTTCCTTCCCTTCCAAGTTGGGGGCCTTGCTTTCCTCCCAAAGTTGGACTGGGACTGAAGCCCTGGATGGGTACTGTGTTATGTGTTTATTAGTGTTGTAAAAAGACTCTGGGGCCCAGATGAGCCCTGGCTGAGCCCCAGGGCCTGCCTCCTCAAGTGCCCATGCTCTTGTTAACAGCACAGCACTCGCCTGCCTCCACCCTAGCTGTAGCTGCAGTGAGTCTCCTGAGCCATTCGCTTTGTTTATTTATGTTTATTCTTCCTTGTGAAATAGCCACAGGGCCTAAGTACTGCTTTCTTTTATAAGGAACAATACAAAAACAAACAAACAAACACCCCTAAGTAATATGTGCAATGATGTAAAAAGAAAGGCACACTATGCCTCTCCCCCGCCCACAAGCCCCACCTGCAAAGGAACCGCTTCTGACATTTCTGCTGTTGTTTCTTCAAGATATTTTGGACTCCATGAGGTCCACATGAATACCCTTCAAGATGCAGGCACCTGCTTGCTTTTTTTGCTTTTATTCTCCCTGCACATAGGACTTGCCAGTTCACAGATGGGAAGATTGAGACCTCCACAGAGTAAGGGCTGCCTTGAGTACCACGATGCATCAGACACTGCTGGAACCTTGTTCCCCAGTCCTTTCTTCCAGCCTCTGCCCTGCCTGCAGTGTGGGGAACTTATTCGGGATCTGGATCAGGATGGAGGGGGAGGGGGGAATCCTAGGCTCCCAATGGGTCTCCTTTTACAAACTGCGGGCACAGTACATCTCCCCTGGCAGAGACACCTTATCCTTAAAACATATGATGTGTGGCAACTCCATCAGCCTTGGGTTCTTCAGGAAAACAGCACCAGCTAAGTGGGGTCAAAGGTCAGCACTAGTCAATGTAGAATAACAGCTCCGGGCGGACACCCAAATCCTGCAGTTCCTTGTTTGATCTTAAGGAAGTTGTTCAACGTCAGCAGCAACAGCAGCAGCCCGGGTGGTAGTAGTCACAGCTCCAGTGGTGCTCAGGCAGTCAGGCAGGGCCCCTCAACTTGCAGGGGAAGGCACTGTGGAAGATGATGGATTTCTTAAAGAATCTTTTGGTGAGTGTCCCCAAGCTGTGGAGAATGCCTGTCCAGATGCCTCTGCCCTTAGTGACTGGGTGGGGGAGGAGCCAGAGCCCCTCCTGCTGTCACCTGGCAGGGAGCCCCTGGCTTTGGCTTGGATAGGCCTTGGCCTATAATGGGGCACAGAAGCCACCTGTTACTCAGGGGAAGGAGGAACAGAGGGGACCGTGTGTAGAGGGGATATAAGAGGGCCTGAGAGTCAGGCACCACGGCCCCTCCTCCCCGAGTTTGGGGTCCTGCTTTGGGGCTGGGCAGAATCCACCACTGCACTTCTCTGACAAGGCTTCTTGGCACTGTGCCAGAGCCTGAGGGGACCCAGAGCCAGTTGAAGGGTGCGCTGCAGGTGGGGTGCCAGGTGAGAGCGGGAGGGGCTCTGTAGCTGGGCTTCCACCTGGCTCCAGACACTTGGAGCTCTTCGGGCCAGCACTGAGTTCAGCCTCTCTCCTCCCTTTTTGCCCTGGTGCCCGGGATGGTCCTGGCAGGGGACGCTGGCCTGTCACAGAACCTCAGAACCGTACAGTTGGCGAGTGTGACTTCGGGAGTGGGGTGTGTGTAACACTCAGGCTGGCCTGGAGAAGCGGTGTTCTTTCCTCTTGGGTCAGATTAACCCTGGAGGCTTTGTGGGGCCCCTGTTTAGATCTGCCAGGACTTTTGTGCCCTCTCCCAGTGAACTTGGGGGGCACAGGCTCCGGACTGCTGGACTCTTCCTTATTTACAGACCTGCTGCATACTGGGGGTGGGAGGGGGGGGACTGTCTTTCTTTTCTTTGCCCTCCTTGGTTGTGTTTTTTTCTGTAGAGGACCTGAGTGAGACAGTTTCAGGATAAGTGTGGGGAGTGCAGGATGCTTGTGTAGGATTTGGACCAAGGGGTCCTCCAAACTCTGGCTCTATCACTGCTGGCTCCAGGACAGGGGGGAAGGGATCCTGGTCACCCTGTCACCAAACAGAAATGGCCTGACTCCTCTGGACCTTGGCCTGTGTGTGAAGTAGTATTTTGGAGGGTTTTAAACTGGGAACCAATGTCATCTAATTTATCTTTGATTTATCTTTGATAAAGACTGTGTGGCTGTTGATATGTTCTGACAGTAGACTGGTAGAAGCAGGTGGAGTGGGTGTGACCAACGAGGGATAAATAACTCAGTGATGACCCTTTTCTGAGGGTGGAGGATGGGAAGACTGACTAGGGTGGAGAAAGATTTCGAGGGAAAGAATGAGAGTTCTGTCTGGCCTTGTTTAGTGTCTGGACTTCACCCCGGATTCTGCCTTTACTGTGTTCCTTTTGGGCAAGTTACTTAATCACTCAATCTCTCTAACCCTCTAAACTTTCCCTGGGCACTTGTGAGGTTTGTGGGGTGACATTTGTGAAGTGCCTGATTCAGTGCCTAGTGCTGATACATCATGGATGCCCAACAGAGTGTACCTTGGGGTTTCCTAAAATTTTGCTTATATCATCTCATTTTCTAGTTCAGCAACATTCAATGGCTCCCTTGTGTATAGAGCAGAGCTTGAAACTATGTCTTGTGGGCAGGTTTGGCTCCTCGGTGTATTTTGTTTGGTCCAGATAGAGATTTTTGAAAATTTATATTGGTTATCAATGTACAAAAGTTGAGAGGTTTATGTACAAGTTGGGGTTTCTGGCCTTTCTTGAAAAGTTGAAAATTCTGGTAACATTGAGCTTGCATTTCTGATCTCAGCCTGGCCAGAGATCAGCCCAACTGCTCCTTTCTTGAGTTTACTGCTGTTTCACTCCCTCACGCCTCTTTTTTATATTTGAGGTGAAATTGATACAAAATAAAATTAATCATTTTAAAGTGAACAATTCAGTGGTGTCTCCCCATGCCTACCTAGTTCTAAAATATGGTCATCACCATAATAAAATTAAATAAAATAAAGCCAAATAAAATTCCATTCAGCAGTTATTCTACATTCTCCTTTCCTTCTGGCTCCCTGTAGCCATTCATTTTGCTGTCTTTATGCATTTACCTGTTCTGGATATTTCATGGAAGTGGAATCATAGAGTATGTGACCTTTTGTATCTGGCATTTTTCACTTAAGCATAATGTTTTTGAGATTCGTTCATACTGTAGCATGTATCGTACCCCATTTATCTTTGTGACCAAATGATACTCCATCCTGTCGATACACCACAATTTGTCTATCCAGGTATCTGTTGATGGACATTCAGGCTATTTCCATCTTTTGGCAAATGTGAATAGTGCTGCTGTTCAGTGTACAATGAACAACATTCATGTACAAGCATTTGAGTGATTATTTTCCGTTCTTTTGGGTAGCTACCAGGAGTGGAATTGCTGGGCCATTTGGTAACTTATGTTTTACTTATCGAGGAACTGCCAAATTGTTTTCCACAGCGGTTGCACCATTTTACATTCCCACCAGTAATGTATGAGGGTTCCAATTTTCGACATCTTGCCAATACCTGTTATTTTCCCATTTTTTAATTGTAATTATCCTAGTGGGTGTGAAATGGTATCTCATGTGGTTTTAATTTGCATTTCCCCAAAACTAATAATGTTGAACAACTTTTTATATGCTTATCATCAGTTTGTGTATCTTTTTTTTGAGAAATGTGTATTCAGGCCCTTTGCTCATTTAAAAATTGGGTGGTGCTTTTGTTGTTAGACTTATTTATTCGGAATACTAGACTCTAATCAGATACATTATTTGTAAATATTTTCTCCCATTCTGCTTTTAAGTTAATTTTTGTATGTCGTGTGAATTGCTGGGGTCCACTTCATTCTTTTTGATGTGGATATTCAGTTTTTCCAACACCATTTGTTGAAGAGACTATTCTTTCCCCACTGATTGGGTCTTAAAACCCTTGTCAGCAGTCAGTTGGCCAAAAATGTACGGGTTTATCTGTGCACTCTAAATTCTTTTCCATTCTTACACCAGTACCACAGTGTTTTGATCACCTTATAACTTTGTAGTAAGTTTTGAAATTGGGAAGTATGGGTGCTATTTCAAGAATGTTTTGGCCATTCTGTGTTCCTTGAGTTTCCATGTCAATTTTAGGATCAGCTGTTCAATTTCCACAAAGAGTTCAGCTGAAATTCTAATAGGGATTATATTGAATATGTAAATTACTTTGGATACCATATTAGCAATTGTTAAGTCTTCCAGTCTAGGAACAAAACATGTCTTGCCATTTATGTAAGACTTCTTTAATTCCTTCATCAGAGTTTTGTTTTCAGTGTATAAATCTTTTTACCTCTTTTGTTAAAACATGCTAGGTATTTTATTCTTTTTGATGCTCTACCAAATGATATTGTTTTCTTAATTTTCTTTTCAGATTGTTTATTGTTGGTATGCAGAAACACAAGTGATGTTTGCGTGTTGATTTTTGTACTCTGTAAGTTTGCTGAATTCCTTTATTAGCTCTAGATATTTTGTGGATTCTTTGGAGTTTTTTAGATTGGATCATGTCTTCTGCAAATAGAGGTAGTTTTCTTCCTTTCCAACTTGGCTGCCTTTTATTTCTTTCTTTTGCCTAATTACTCTGGTCAGAACTTTTAGTATACTGAATAGTAGTGGTATATGTTGGCATTCCTGGCCAAAGAGGAAAAACTTTCAATACCATTGAGCATGTTAACTGTGAATTAAAAAAAAAAAATACCCCTTGTCATGTCAAGGAAGTTCCATTTTACTCCCAGATTTCTGACTATTTTTTAATCATGAAAGTGTATTAAATTTTGTCAAGTGCCTTTTCTGTATCAGTTGAAATTGAGATGATCATGTGATTTTTTTCCCCTTTTGTTCTGTTAGTGTGTTACATTGATAAATGTTCTTATGTTGAACCAACTTTGCATTCTTGGGATAAATTCTACCCGGTCAGATCTACATGCTATTGGATTTTGGTCCTAGTATTTTTCTGCAGATTTTTACATCTTTATCTATAATGGATACTGGTCTATTGTTTTCTAGTAGTGCCTTTGTGGGTTTTTGTTTTCAACTTCACTTAAATTATTTTATTTTATTTTATTTATTTATTTATTTATTTTTATTTGTATCTTTTACAGTATTGTGTATTCCCCATGGGTTACCCACCACCAATTCACCTGTGAACCGTCACCATAGTCCCTTGTGCTCTTTTCTCCTGCGTTTTGAACCCTTACCCTCCCTCTCCCTCGCTGAATGTCTCTCATTTATGGCTGCCTGCTAGTTTTTATTTTTGTTTTGTTGTTGTTATTTTCTCTCCTGATCTTTTATTTGGTTCCCCTATCTTTTTCCTATGAGTGAAACCATTCGATGTTTTTCTTTTTCCTTCTGGCTTATTTTGCTGAGCATGATCCTTTCTAGCTCCCTCCATGTTTTTGCGAATTGCATGAGTTAATCTTTTTTTGATTGCTGAATAGTATTAAACCAGATGCCCAAAAATAGATGGCTAGATCAAGAAGATGTGGTACATATGCACAATGGAATTCTTTTTTTTTTTAAAAAAAGATTTATTTATTTATGCATGTAAGAACTGGGGTGTAGGTCAGAGGTGTGGGGCGGTGAGAGGATTCACCAAAGATAGAATGGGGAGCAGAACAGGTGGATCTACTGAAGTACACTGCTGAGGGGTGCAGTGGGTGAAGCAGGAGAGGTCTGCTGCCCATGTGGGAAGCTCCCTGGCTAGGGGTCGAACTTGTGCTGCAGTGGCTGCGGATAGCTTCATGGTGCTGAGACTTAACCCATTGCACCACCAGGGAGGCCGTCGTGTAGTGTCTTTGTATGATTTAAGTAATGCTGGCCTCATAGAATAAGCTAGGAAGTGTTCCCTGCTCTCCCTTTTTGGGAAGAAGTTCTAAAGGATTGTGCTAATTCTTCTTTTAATATTTAGTAAAACTTACCATGAAGTCATCTGGTCCTGTGCTTCTTTTGTAAGGAGGTTTTTGATCACTAGTCCAGTCTCTTTGTTATTTTTCACTCTTTTATGTTACTTGCCTGGTACCTATAGTCATTTGCATGTTCAAATCCCCTCTTAAGAGACTTACGAATAAGCCCACCTAATTTTAAAAAAAAATTATTTATGCATACAAGCTGGGGTGCAGGCCAGAGGTGTGGGGTAGTGAGAGGGTTCACCAGAGACAGAACGGAGAGCAGAACAGGCAGATCAACCGAAATACACTGCTGAGGGGAGCAGCGGGGCGAGGCAGGAGAGGTCTGCTGCACCATGTGGAGATCTCCCCGGCCGGGCATCGAACTTGCGCCGCAGCTGCCCTCAGCTCCATAGGGCTGCGCTCAACCTGTTGAGCCACCAGGGAGGCCCAAGTCCACCTAATGTTTAAGATGTCGTATAAAAACCCTTCTCCCACCCTTCTCATCCTGTCCCATCTCTGTTCTGGGCCCATTGGCCCCTTTCACACACCACTTGTGTGAAACATTATTAATTTCATAAATCACTGGTCCTTAAAGTGTGGTCCCTAGAGTATCAGTATTACCTGGGAACTTGCTAGAAATGCATAGTCTTTGACCAAGAGTCAGAAATTCTGGGGTAGGGGCAAGAACCCGTGTTTAACAAGCCCTCCAGGTGACAATATGGCATTGTTACTATCATAGGTAAGAGGGAACCATCTGGCTAAGCTCACCTAGCAGAAGCAGTGCCTCTGAAGGACGCTAGCAGCAGAGGAGCTATACTCAGTGTGAGTTGGTGGGAGGGAGACCAAAAAAGGAAGAGACACATGAAGGCAGGGTGGAGGAAAGAGGAAGTGAGGCATGGCTGGAACCAAGGAGAGTGGCTGTGTCTAGGTGCATTTTACCACTGGAGCATCCTATGGGGATAGGGTTGACTGTCTTGGATGAGGGGTGCAGTCTGTGGCCACAGAACAGAAAACATTTGCTAGTGCTTGCACTGACCTGTCCAACCCTAAACATTGCCATCCTGAGGAGCCAGTTCTGTCCACTTGCAACCCTAGAACTCAGCCTCCTCCACCTGCTTCATTCTTATCTTGCTTGGCAGAGTATTCCTTTATTCATTCAGCAAACTTTCTTGAGCATCTCCTATTGTGTGCTACACAGTTCTAGGACCAGGGATACAGCAGTGAACAAAATAAACAGAGTTGTGCCCTTGAGAGCCTTCTGCCCTAGTGAACTACCCTTTGCCTCCCTGCTGGAAACAGCCCCGGTATTTTCCTCAGGCCTGGGCAGCTAGGTTGGCAGCCAGCTGGCCCTTATCCTGCATGCCCTATGGATGGGGCCCTCTGCTCCCTGGAGGAGCCAGGGCAGTGCAGCCTGTGTGGTGGGTAGGCAGCCATGGGACACATGCAGCCTGGCTTCCAGTGGGGTGTGTGCTCTGGTTTTTCAGCTCCCTCAGCACTGTAAAATTCTTTTTATAAAACCCTCCATAAATGTGTGTGTGTGTGTGTGTGTGTGTGTGTGTGTGTTATCTTCCTTCTCCATGGGGACCAGAAACTTGTTGACTCCAGTTTTCCTTCCCCCACCCCTAGCACTGCCCAATCATGTCTCTGTACCATTGTTCTGGCCCCTTGCGGGATCATCAACACCTTATTCTCTATCCTTGTCTTGTTCAAATGTTTCTTTTTGCTGTTGACATGTCTTTGCCCGCATAGTATGTCCTAGATTGAGGTGGGCAGACATAAGGAAGCTGTCCTACTGTGTGCATGGAGTGTGTTCAGTGTTGAGTATTTGCAGTAGCTCATGTGACCCCCTCCTTTAAGCCCTGTGAATCAGGTTAGCCCAGCATGGGGGGGGGCCCTCACCCAGTGTCCTGTGCTGTGAGCAGAGGGAGTGTGGTGCCTCCTGGGTTGGGGGTGGAGGGACGCTGCTCCCATATAAACACCCCCACCTCCAGGAGGGGAGGAGAGTTGCTCAGAGCTGGAGCAGGATGCTCAGCAGGGACCTGATGGGCTCCAGGTGGTTGTCACTAGGTGTCCTTTCACCAACTAAGGTCAGCGAGGGGAAGTGCTAGTCAGGGGCTCCCAAAATGGAATGCAACAAGGAGGAAAGATGGCATCCTTCTGCAGGCCAATTCCCTGTGTGGGCAGAGAAAGGCTGGCCAGGCAACTTTTGTCTGCAGGAAGGTCACAGGGTGGCAAGATGGGCAGTGGTGTTCCTCTTATTCTTGCACATACCGCAGACACCCCACAGACACCATAGTCCTTCCTTTGCTTCCACTTCTTCGCTGCAGGGGTAGGGCGCCTGCACCCATGCTAGCAAGTGGGGGCATCTGGAAGATTTCTCAAGACTGGCCTGACACTTCCTGTTCACTTCTGCTCCTGCTACTCAGACCTCCTCCAGCATTCTCCCCCAAGGACCCACTTTTGCCCTTCTGAAGGAAGACAAGGGTTTCTATATTGGGAGGTGGGGAGTGCAGGGATGGAACCTGGACGGAACCCTCGGGCCCAGCCTGTGACTTCCTTGGCTGAGTGCTAGCTCTGGGTGATTATTTCACAGCTGCCTTGACTGGCTGTAAGAGCAGAGCCCATGGGAAATGCTGGCCACCGCTTGGATTTGGGTGGCAACGGCTGTTGCTAATAATAAATTAGACAGCTGAGCGGATGCTGCTAGAGATGAGGAGGCCCAATTACATTTCTCTGTAAAAATCCAGTGCCTGGCTTCCTGATGGAGGGAGATCCCCTTTCTGAGGGTGACCTGGGGAGGACCTCATTCTGTCCTACCTAAAGGGCCTTTGAGGCAATGCCAATGAGTCAGCGAGCATTTATTGAGTGCCTGTTATATGCCCTTGGCCGTGTGAAGATGTCTTGGGAATATGGACGAGGGTGGGTCTGATGACTGGAGCTGCTGTTCCAGGCTGGCCTGAGTCACCCTGCTTCTGGGTGTAAGAGGAGACCCACTCTTTGCCAGGACTGAAAATGTCCCATTGGAAAGTTCTACAAGTCACCGAGAAGCAGAGCCAGCTTAGCTGAGGTCAAGAGACACTGGCTTCATGGATGGCATTTTTGGGGCACTGTCCACCCAGGAATCTACCTACTGCATGACCAAGGCTGAGGCTGAAGCATCATACCCTCCCACTGCCTGTGCCAAGCCCAAGCCACAAGCATCTTCATTCAGGAAACACAGGCCCATTTTCACCTAGCACATTGCTTCTGGGACCAGGGAGGTCAGGGAAAGCTGAGTATCCTAACACAGGAGAGTTCAGTCATCTCAAGCTACTAGACTGACTGTCTCCCAACAGGACAAAGCTTTCTTGATAATTCCTTCTGCAATAATAGTTGCTGTTTACCAAGGGCTCACTGGCTGGACACTTCCTGTCTACACTCTCACTTCATCTTCACGTGAGCCCCTAAAGGCAGGGATTATTTGATTCCATTTTCAGGTGCATTAAGACAGACTGAGCAACATTTTTCACACCACACTGCTGGTCAGTAGCAGATCAGCCCCTCCAGATCTGGCTTTGACCCCTAGACTCTGCTGCCTCCGTGTCTTTCTAATGTGCTCAAACCTCAGTTGCTCTCCACTGCCTTCCAGATGAAGCCCTGATTCCTGGCACTGAGTCACACAGACCTACACACCAGCCTGCCTCTCTAGTCTAATTTTCATGTTGTCCCCATAGCCCCAGTCCAGCCAGATTGACCCATGTTCCATTCATCAAACACACATCATGCTCCCTCATCTTCCCACTTTTGCTCATATAGTTAGCACACCGTAATACTCTTCTTGCCTTCTATCAAGTGGTATTGTTACCGGAACCAAGTTGCCTTAGCAGCTTGGGTGCCTGCAGGAGCGGTGGGGCCTCTTATCCCGCTGCTCCAGAGTCAGTTATGGCAGTTGCTCCTGCCCAGTAACTGCCGTTTTTTGTATGGACCAATCAGGTGCTAGGAGATGATGGGTCGGTCCAATCAGCTCCAGGATTGAACATGGTCCAATCAGAGTTATGGATGGTACTCTGGGAGAGGATATAAGCCAGGACTGGAGGGACCGAAAGGAGGGAAAAAAGAAGAAAAAGAGGAAAAAAAGGAGAAAAGATTGAACCGAAGAGGAAAAAAGAAAAAAAGATTGGGCCTGCCTAAGGGGGGGGGAAAGATTGAACCGAAACAGGAGAAGACACGACATGACCAGCCCCCAGTAGAAGAAAGACGACGGCTCCAGACTCCGAAGAGAGAAGAGAGAAGTCAGTTCCTGGCCTCTGAGAAGAGACGAAAGAAGAAAAGAAGCACCAGCAGCCGCCCTCCGAGGAGGAAGAGAAGCCGAAGGACTCTGAAGAGACTGGGCCTCCGGTGCTGTCTCTGACGTAGCCTGAAAGGAGCCCCAGGGGCCCTGGGCCTTGTGTCTCAGAGGCCTGTTTGTGGGTGTCACCCAGCACCTCCCAAGGAGCTGCCGTCCCCGCTGCGTTCTGGGTGAGGCTGCCGCCACCTGAGGCTGCAGTGAGCGCTCTGTTTTCCCCATTTGTACAATAAACCCCATGTTTGCTGTTGTTGTTCCTGTAGCCTGAAGTCTCCTGCAATTGTGTGCACGGGTGAGAAACCACAGACAGTGACCTGTCCTCTCATTAGGCGCTGTCCTTTGTTGTATTTGGCCTTTTGGGGCTTTTTGGTGGCTCTTGCTGCACAGCCTGGGCATTTGAGGCCCGTTCTGCCAATTTCAGTATGTTTATCCTTTTTGGCTGGGATCCCATCTCTTGCAAGAACGCTTCCTTGATATAGTTGTTTTAAAATATATCCACAAATTCTTTGCTACTTTCAAAGGTGGCAGTGAATGCCTCTCTCCCTTTGAGAGTTGGCTGGTCTTGGACACTTACCACTAATGAATAGGATAATGGGGAAAGATAGTTCCAGAATTTTAGAGACCAGGTACTGTAGCTTCATCCATGTTTTCCTTCTTAGATTGCTTTCTCTGGGAGGGGTCAGCTACTATGTTGTGAGGACGCTCAAGTAGCCTATGGAGAGGTCCGTAGTCTATGGTGAGGAACTGAGACCCCAAGCCAGCAGCCGTGTGAAGGTGCCATCTTGGAACCAGAGTCCTTGCCCAGTCAAGCCTGCTGATGATCAGCCCCAGCTGACATCCTAACTGACCCGCTGAGAAATCCAGGGCTAGAACCACACAACTGAGCCGCTTCTGAATTCCTGACCCAGAAATTGTTTTGAGTCACTAAGTTTTGAGAACACATACACTTGACCTCCCAGCAAGAAGGGCTCTATGTCTCCCCTAAGCCATGGTGACACCAGTCATCTGAAACTTAACCCTGGACAGCTTTGTCTCATAATTAAGACCAATGGGCCCTTGCCTACTCCTTCCAGCACCCAGTCCAAGTCTTGAAGGTCCTATTCAGTTGGGGTTAATTGATCAACCATAGAGGGGCATTGCCTGAGAATATATGTTAGTTTTTTTTTTTCAGATTTATTTATTTATGCATGCAAGAACTGGGGTATAGGTCAGAGGTGTGGGGTGGTGAGAGGATTCTCCAGAGACAGAGTGGGAAGCAGAACAGGTGGATCTACTGAAATACACTACTGAGAGGAGCAGTGGGCCAGACAGGATAGGTCTACTTGCACCATGTGGGACGCTTCCTGGCCAGGGGTATCGAACTTCTGCTACAATGGCTGTGGATATAGCTTCAGAGTGCTGAGACCTAACCCGTTGCACCAACAGGAAGGCCCTATGTTAGTATTTTTTGATTGTCAGTTTGTGTAGATAACAGACAGTGAACTGAATTTGGGAGCGATTCAGGAGAGCCTCATTGTCTATAATCCGGAGAGTCAAGGTTAGACCAGAAAATGAATTGGCCTGAATCCAGGGGTTTTCTGTGGGCACTGAAGGCTGTAGCCTCCTGTTCCTGGACACCCTGTTATGAAGGAAAAAGGACCTATAGCAGGGGTTGAGGGAAGCAAAGAAAGGCGTGTCAGAGTCTTAGTGTCAGAGTGAAGCACTTAGGGTTTGAAGTCTTAAAAACAGGGATCAGTTGCAAAATTGATCTTTGATAAATTTTAAAAAATTGTAATTGTAGAAAATATAAAAAATTGAAAAACAAAAAGGAAAAAAATTGTTCATAACCTCTAATTAATTTTGGTATGTATCTTTCAAGGTGTTGTTCTCTGGTTAGGTGATGTGTGTAGTCATATGCATGCGTATGAGGATTCGTATTTGTGCGTGCGCACACACACATCTTTCCAAATAGATTTTTAAAATTTAACTTAAAAAATGGCAACATCTTGTTTTAAATTCTTTTTTTCTTACTTAGCAATGCATTGTGGATCTTTGTGCTAGTTTAATCAACACAGATCTCCTCTAGAGTATATAATTGTGTTATTTCCTCTTTCTCTTGCTGGCGAGTACTTTAAATGTTTATACTTTTTTTGCATATAAACAGTGTTGTGATGAATATCCTTGTTTCATTGTATTGTGTAGTTGCCCAAATAAGTGCTTTAGAGGAAATTCCCCTTAATGAGTTTATCAGACCAAAATCTGTGAACATTTTTAAGGCTTTGGATGCATAGTTCCAAATTGTCCTTCAGAAAGGTTGTACGAGCTGCACACACTTACCGTAGTCCCCGAGTCCCCGAGTCCCGAACTCCTTATCTTTGCCAACATTGGATTTTCTTTTTGTTCTTGGCCAATCTGATATAGGAAAGATATCTTACTATCTCAATTTCTTTAATAACTAGGGAGGTTGGGCATATTCTGCTTGCTTATTGGTCTTTTTATATTTCACCTTTAGAAAATTGTTTGCTCATGTACTTTGCACATTTTTCTGTTTCCCTTACAAAACTTGTTCATCTGAAATTTAATTATGTGGTAATGTAGGCGTTACATGCTTGTGAAGTAGCTGTATGTGAAGTAAAAACCCCCGTCACTGTTCTCATTCCTCCTTTTTGTTAAAATCACTTTCAGATTTTTTTGAGGTATCTGCTTCCATATTTCTATGCATTGATATACACACCTATAGGTAACTTTAGGTTTCATTTTTATAAAAATGGGATCATGTTCTGTGTGTTGATCTTTATTTTGCTCTCCCCATGCTTAATGTATCTTTGTTTTATGTAAGCAATATAAATCAATTGCTTTCTTTTTGAATGGCTGCGTAGTTGTTTTTTTTTGAATTATTTTATTGGGATATAATTCACATACCATAAAGTCACCCATTTCAAGGATACACATTCAATGTATATTTATAGAATTGTGTGACCATCACCGCAATTAAGTTTACAACATTTTCATCACCTGGAAAAAAAAAAACCCAAAAATCTCTGTATACATTAGCTATCCCTATCCTAACCTACTATTAAGCAACCACAAATCTGCTTTCTATCTCTTTAGATTTGCCTATTCTGGACATTTTATATAAATGAAATCATATATGATTGTTTGCATCTGGCATCTTTCAATTAGCATTAGTTTTCAAGGTTTATCCATAGTGCATTTATCAGTATTTCATTCTCTTTTTTGGTTGAATATTATTCTGGTGTATGGATATGCCATATTTCTTTTTTTTAACATAATAATATTATTTTTATTTTCTTTATTGAGGTAACATTAGTTTACAACAGTGCATATGACTTAGGATAATAGGTGTTAGATGTGTGTTAGCGCCTTAGATGTGTGTTACTGTATTATCTCTACCACCCAAAAACCCATAGTTATAATTTGATTCTTGAGTTGATAGATGTTTGGGTTATTTCCACTTTTTGTGACTATTTCTGCTATCAACACTGGCATATGAGATTTTGTGTGGACCTGTGTTTTGTTTTCATTTTCTTGAGGTACATACCTAGCAGTGGAATTGCTAGGTGAAATGGTTACTATGTTTAACCTTCTGACGAACCGCCAAATCATTTTCCACTTTGGTGGCAATATTTTCTATTTCCACCAGCAGTGTTAGTCAGTTCCAAATTTCTTCATATCTTTGCCAGCACTTGCTGTTATTTGTCTTTTAAATCAAAAAGGCATCCTAGTGAGTGTGAAGTGTTCTCTCACTGTGGTTTTGATTTACGTTTCTCAGCAACTAATGATATTGAGCATCCTTACACATGCTTATTGTCTGTTTGTATATCTTCCTTGGAAAAATGTCTATTCAATCATTTGCTCATTAAATGAAGTTATGTATCTTTTTATTATTGAGTTGTAAGAGTTCTTTATAGTCTAGATAAAAATCCTTTATCAGATATATTATCATCTGCAAATATTTTCACTATTCTCAGTTGTTTTTTAAAAACTTTTTTTAATAGTGTCCATTGAAGCACAAAAGCTTTAACATTTGGTAAAGTCTAATGTATTGATTTTCTTTCTTTTGTTGAGTGTGGTTTGTGTGTCATATCTAATAATTCATTGCCAAATCCAAGGTCACAAATATTTACCTGGGTTTTCTTCTAAGAGTTTTATAGTTGTGGCTCTTATATTTAGGTTGTTAATCCAATTTCAGTTAATTTTTGTATATTGTATGAGATAAGGGTCCAACCTCATTGTTTTCCATGTGGCTATTCAGTTTTCCCAATTTGTGGAAAATAATCCATGAAATGTCTTGACACCCCTGTTGAAAATTGGTTGCCATAGATATGTGAATTTATTTTGGACTAAATTCTATTCCATTGATCTGTATGTCTTTCCTTGTGACACTACACACATAGTGACTACTTTTGCTTTGTAATAAGTTTTGAAGTTGGGAAGTGCGAGTTCCCAACTACTAAGAACAACTCCATTGTTGTTCTTTGTCAAGAATGTTTATTCTGAACCCCCTGTGTTTTCATATCAATTATAAGATCAGCTTTTCCAGTTTTTAACAAAGGCACCAGCTAGGATTTTGATCTTCATTATACTGGGGTTGTAGGTCAGTTTGGAGAGTATAGCTATCTTAATCACATTGACTCTTCCGAACATGATCATGGATTTTCATTTATTTAGATTTTCTTTGATTACCTTATCAATGTTCTATATTTTTCAGAATATAAGCTTTACACTTCTTTTGTTAAATTTACACCTAATTCTTTTTGGTGATATTTTAATTAGAATGTTTTCTTAATCTTATTTTTAGATTGTTCATTGGTTCATTTAGGAATACAGTTGATTTTTGTTTATTGATCTTTTATCTTGCAACCTTGCTGAGCTAATTTATTATATATGAGTTCTAATAGTTCTTAAAGTAAAATTTCAGTGTAGAAGAGCATGTAATATGTGAGTAGAGATACTTTCAATTCTTTTCCAATTTGGATGCCTTTTATTATAGTTTTCTTGCCTAATTACTGCAGCTAGAACCTCTAGTACAGTGTTAAACAGACATGGTAAGAATGGATGTCCTTGGTTTGCTCCTTGTTTTATGGGCAAAGTATCTATTTTTCATTACTAACTATTTTATCAGCTGTGGGTTTTTTGTAGATGTCTTTTACCATGTTGAAAAACTTCCTTGCTATTATTAGTTTGTTGAGTGTTTTTTTTTTTAAAGATTTATTTATTTTTGTGTACAAGAACTGGGGTGTAGACCAGAGTCATGGGGTGGTGAGAGGATTCACCAGAGACAGAATGGGGAATAGAGCAGGCAGATCTACTGAAGTACACTGCTGAGGGGAGCAGCAGGCGAGGCAGGAGAGGTCTGCTTGCCATGTGAAAAGCTCCCTGGCAGGGGATTGAACTTGTGCTGCAGTGGCTGCAGATAGCTTCATAGTGTTGCAGTTTAACCCATTGCGCCACCAGGGAGGCCCTGTTGAATGTTTTTTTTTTTTTTTTTTTTTTTTTAATGAAGAAAGGGTTTTGGGTTTTGTCAAATGCTTTTTCTAAATACGTCTATTGAGATGATACTGTGGTTTTTGTTTTTTGTTCTACTCATGTTGTGTATTATTTTTACTGACTTTCAGGTATTAAATCATTCTTATATTCTGGAATGAATCCCACCTGGTCATGATTTATAATTCTTTTCATATGTTGCTGGATTCAGTTTGCTAGTGTTTTGTTGTGAATTTTTGCATCTATATTCATAAATAATATTGGCCTATTGTTTGTTTGTTTGTTTTTTGGTATGTCTTTGCTTTTGGTATCAGTGTAGTACTAGCCTTATAGAATAAGTTGGGAAGTATTCCCTCTTCTATTTGTGGAGGAATTAGTAGTAATTCTTCTTTATTTATATATATATTTATTTTTTTTTTTAATTCTTCTTTAAATACTTAGTAGAATTCCCAGATGAAGCCATCTCAGCCTGGGGTTTACTTTCTGTGTAACTTTTTTGATTTACTTACTCAACTCTATATACTGTAGGTATTTTTAGATTTTCTATTTCTCCCTGAGTCGGTTTTGATAGTATGTGTATTTCTAGGAATTGTCCATTTCATCTAACTTATCTATTTTATTGACACACAGTCATTCGTGTTACTTGTATTTTATTCTTTTTTTTTTAGAGATTTATTTATACATACAAGCTGGGGTACAGGCCAGAGGCATGGGCGGCGAGAGGGTTCACCAGAGACAGAGCGGGCAGCAGAACAGGCAGATCAGAGATACACTGCTGAGGGGAGCAGCGGGTGAGGCAGGAGAGGTCTGCCGCACCATGTGGGATTCTCCCAGGCCGGGCGTCGAACTCGCATTGCGCACTGCTGACAACTCCACAGCACAGAGCTCAACTGCTGCGCCACCAGGGAGGCCCCTACTTGTATTTTATTCTATGAATGTAGCTTACTCCAATTTTCTATAGCTTGACATTTAAATCATTTCCATTCTTAGCTGTTATAAACAATGTTGCAGTGAACCTTTTATTGTATCTATTTTTATGTACATGTGTAGAGCTATTTATAGTGTAGTTTCCTAGAAGAGAAATTGCTGAGTCAGAAGTCTTTGTGTTTAAAATGATTGTTTCTGCTCCCTTGTCTTTCTACTCATTTTTCTAGTCTTATTGATCTGTATAAGTTCTTTATGTCTAGTAATGTTGTTCTTCTGAAAACTGGAGACGGTGAGAAGGCATGGAGCAAGTGGGAAGAATAGGTTTGTGAACCGGGAACTCCTTGTGGAGTTCAAGCTTGTGGCCCAGGCTTGTCCATAATTCTGCACATTCACATGGGATTTTCAGACCCTGGAATCTGAACTGCTGGTGGGTAGAGACTCTGCCTCTGACAGGCCAGCTTCATTGTGTGAGAGGTCATTTGGCATCTGTGGCCAGGCTAGGTATTTCCTCATGTGACTTCACCAGGGCCTTTCCCCTGGAGCGTCTCTTCTGTGAATTCTGAGGGCAGTGGGGCTCCGGGCAGTTCTGGCCTATTGTTACCTGCAGAGGAAGGGAGAGAGTTCTACCTGTGCAAGAAGTGGCCCCTTATCACTGCTTGCTTTTGTCTCCTATTCATCTGGGGACTGCTTTGGCGCTCATTAACTCATGGCTCACCAGCACCCAGATATGAGCAGTGAGGTGACAATAGGAAAGTATAATTGTTGTTATGGAATGGGGAGTGGGAAAACTGAGAAACCTGTGTGTGGGTTTTGTTGGGTTAAAGTTTTCATCCCCTTACCTCCTCTAATCTGCTTCCTTCTCCCTCCTTTTTGTCTCACCTGGAATTTACAAAGGTAACAGGAAAGTAGGCTAAAATTTTGGATTATATGCGATTGAGGTTTAAAAAATAACCTGTGGAGGTCCCTGGAGGCTGCAGCTCAATGGCTTACAGACTCACAAGCTGAGGTTCCCGAAGAGGTGCCTTAGGGACAGGCCTCAGGGGCTCAGGCCCCCACAGCTGCTTTTGCTGGTTTCATATGTTATAGTTCTAAGTGTTGGGATTCTATAGGAGGAGACAGAAGAGCTGTGTTGCCACGAAAGGTGGAAAACTACTCGTGTTGAGTATGCTGGCCCCGCTGTTGGGTTGAAGACATCCCAAACATGAATCCTGCTGCAGGCTGAATCTAGGGCCCACAGGCATTCCGGGGGCTTGGATTTTCCCAGGGGCTCCCCAGGCCCCTCTCTCTTTGCAGAGGCTGAGTGGCTGTTCTTCCCAGGGCCATTTGCCAGCAGAGGCGTGTTTTAATTTTTCTTTGGTTGTGTGGGGCATTCTGGCCCTCCAGCCCTGCAAAGGCAAAATCAAATTAGCTTCTCTCTTGATCCAAATAAATGTTGTCCCCAGGGAGACCTGGACTAAGCTTCCAGACAGTGGGTGTGTCTTCTCAGCAGACCTCCTGGCTAAAGCCCCATCTTTCTTTCCCCACCCTCTTGTGTCTTTCAGTCGGCTGAGTTCTTCGAGATGTTGGAGAAAATGCAGGTGAGTACCCTCAGAATGTTGAACTGGCCAGGGTGTGTGTGCATCTGCAACAGTAACCTTGGGGGACACACACCAGGCAGAAGCTGGGGCGCTCTCCCATGGGGAGAGCTTGGGGACTTTGGGGGGCAGGCCAGAAGGGAGAATTCACAGTTCAATAACCCAACAACCTGAGGCCATTTCCACATTGAGCAGAAGGAAGCTTTCTGGGCTGGCTCCTGCCTGTGGGCAGGAGATTAAAAACAGAGCCCCCCAGCCCACAGAGTGGAGGCCCAAAACCCTAGGATGTGGGGAGGGCTTGAGAGGGTCCATTGTGCCTGGAACAAGGTTAGAGGAAAAGCCCTTTCTTAGGGGATTCATCTTGTGTGAGGGAGGTAGAGCTGTGGGTGGAATAGAGACCTGAGTTCAAATGCTGCATCTGCTTGATTTCTAAATCGAGTTGTATCAGTGGATCTAACACTTGTTCCAGCGAGCTTCTCTAAGCCTTGGCGCTCCTATTTTCTGTCTACTCACAACACTTCTCTCACCTCACTCTAACACCAAATGAGTGATAGTTATTTCCCTGCCAAACCACTCTGTGACACCAGCAGCATGTTCTACAACTCAATTCCATTCTGACATGTCTTCCTGGAGATAGCATCAGACCCCACAGGTTAAGGGTTCTGTCTCCCAGGACTGGTCTCCCCTCCTTCAGATGGGAAACCACCACTGTGCTTCTGACTGCCCAGCATATAGTGGCGGTTCCCCTGGCCCCCTCCTTGGGTGCAGTTAATTTGCTAGAGTGGTTCACAGAACTCAGGAAAATAATGTACTTATGTGATCACCAATTTATTATAAAAGGACTTAATTCCGGAACAGCAGATGGAAGAGATGCCTGGGACGAGATGTGGGGAAGGGGCCCCGGGTCTCCATGCTTTCTGAGCACCACTCTTGAGAAGCTCAGATTTGGAAAGCCCTTTTTTTGATTTTTGGAGCCTTCGTTTACATAGGCATGATAGATTAAACCATTGGCTGTTCCCCAGCCTCCAACCCCTCTCCTGTCCCAGGAGGTTGGGAGGTGGGACTGCAAGTTCCCACCCTCTTTTCCTCGTTGGTTCCCCTGGCAACCAGCTCCCCCTTCCTTAGGGGCCTTCCAGAAGCCACCTTATTAACATAAACTCATTAACATAAATATATGAATAACAAAACACTCCTTTCACCTTTCTGTTTCTGGAGCTGTTTCAGGAATGAAGGACAAATACAACAACAAAAGATGTTCCCGAATGCTCACATTACATTATCCTTTAGGAAATTCCAAAGGTTCTAGGAGCTCCTGCCAGGAACCAGATGAAGACCAAATCTATATTTCTTATTGTACATCAGAATATCACAACCTCTATAAATAAATCAGAATAAAAATACCCACTCACATGGCTGCTGGGATAAAATAACATATGTAAATACTTGGTAGGCACAGTATAAAAACCAGTGTTTAATGTGGGTTTGGGGGTCCTTTATAATTACTCCTCACCCAGGGGTCACAGCTCACTGGTAAAAACTGGTGGCCCAGGGAATGTGTAGAGATCCATAAGCTTATTGATACAGGTGAAAAGAATGGGAAGAAGATGCTAATAATAGTGCAGCTATTTTAACTACTTCACTGGGCTCAGAGATTGACAGATGTTATCTCACTTCTTCCTGACACGTCTTACAGGAAGTGGGATGACGATGATAATGATTATCATCTCCATTTCATAGCTGAGTAAACTGAGGCACAGAGAATAAATAAATGGTCTAGGACTCATGACTAGCAAGTAGCTTCAGTTCCAGAAGGGTTAACTGCCCTATTATGATGTTTTTGTTTGTTTTTTTTTTATCCTAAGTGCCTGCTGCAGGCTCAAGCAGGGAAGCTTCGAAGTAATGCTCTGGAAGTGCTAGGAGGAGAGGCAAAGACATGGCCCGCTGCAGTCCTGAGATGCAGGTGGAATTGCTGGGAGGGCTGCCGCATCAGGCGTGGTCCTGACCCACCAGCAAGGTCTCCCTGTGTCAGCCAGTGGAAGGAGAGGGCCTGAGGAAGAGTGTCATTACAGGTCATGTCATTATCATGAGCAGACATCCTCTGTGCCTAGCAGTGTGGACGATGAATTTCATATGCATTTGGGGGATTTCCAGTCAAGCTGTGGAAACACAGATGGCACATGCCTTGACGGAGTGGTGGGAGGCGGTGTGTAATTAGTGCTCTGTCGCTAGGAGGAAAGCTGGGATTTTCCCCTGTAGCTCATGGATGCCGGCAGAGGATTTGCCACTCGCCTGTCTTCACCCCGCCTTTCTCTGGTTGCTCCCATAATCCACCCATCGCTCACCCCAGCTGGAATCCCCTATCTTCACCTCGGTCTTCTCCCAGCACATAATCCAGCCCCAGTTAACTGACTTCCTATTGTTCTGTTGTTTTGAGGCTGCTGGGCTTGATTGGGGCCTCTGGATGACAGCGATCTTACTTTTGTGTTCCCTCTGTGTCTTCTGATATCCCTGGGTGGTTTGTTGATTCCACCTTAGCTGAGACTGTTGGGAGATGAAACCACACTTCCCAGTGTTCAGGTCCCCATCATGTGCCTGCTGGTCCCAGGCTCTCAGCAGCCCAGTTTCCAGTGCTATGCATGAAGCTCACATATGGGGAACTGGCGGGGATGATCAGGCTGCGTGGGGGTGGCCAGATTTTGTCCTTGAGCGTGGGTGTCATTTCTCCTCATGCCACAGTGTTGGAGACTGGGCCTCAGAGCAGTATGTGCCCGGATGCTCTTGGCACTAAGCTCCTGACCTCCAGCCCAAGATCCTGGGAATTTGAGGAAGGACACAATTTCTGAGAAGCAACAGGGACAAAGAGCATAAGCTCTGGGTCCCTTTGGTCCTGGGTTCAAGTTCTCACCCTGCCATTCCCTAGCTGAGTGTCCTTTCCAAGATGCTCTGCCTCTCTGAGCCTCCAGTGGCAGCAAGGAGGCTGATAATACTACTACCTATTGCAAAGGATGGCACAGGAGGGGTGTGCTGGGCGGGGCACTATCCTGGGGAGGGGATGGAAGGAGGCTGGCTCTCCTGCCCCAGGGCCTGTTCCCAGGTAGGGATGAGTAATGGAGGACAAACAAAACAAGCTCCTGACATCACCTCTCCTTTCTACCCAGTTTGCTTCCCTGGGCAGCGGGTGCAGGGCCACCCAGGTGGTTTCCTCCCTGTGTGGAGAGAGGAGCACCTGTCTGGTGGGAGGGGCCTTCCCACACCCTCCTGAACAATGCTGCAGGGTGACTCAGGCCCTCTGGCCTGGAGAAGCCTAAGTCTAAATCCACCCAGGGAGCAGGTACCCTGGCTCCGAGGACTGCAGAGTATGGTCCTGTATTGGGGGGCAGGCAGCCGGGTTTCCAATTCAGGCCTTGCCACTCACTAGCTGTGGGACGTTAGGCAAGCAGCCCCCTCCTGGGGCTCAGTTACTCACTGTTTAAAAGGTGCTGAAGGCTTCAGAAGAGACAGGAGGCCGTAGCGTGCTATGTGAGGTTAAGATTGCGATGTAGTCTATCCCAATAGGTCTGTGTCTTCTTCTGGCTTCTGCACTCTCCAGAGGGGACCTATTTCTCATGGTGTGTCCCACCATCTCCCACTCTCATTTGATTTATTCAGACCATTTTGGGAACACCATGCGCTCCCCTTACACAAAACCAAGTTAAGTTGACTTGGTTGGACTTGACTATAGGACCACAAGATAAAGCCGAGGCTCCCTGAAGTGAATTTTCCAGACACCTGCAGGTGGGCCCCTTTCATTCAGGCCCAGTCATGATCTCTGATCCTTGCGGTGATACATCTGTGCAGGGGAGAGTGAGGGTCAGAATCCTCATCTCACAGATGAAGCTGTGGAGGCCGTGAGAGGCTCAGCTTGTCAAGGGTCACCCATTGTAAGACATGGTGGGGGAAGGCTAGGTGCAAGCCCCCTGCCTGTCACCTATGGGTCTTCCCAGAAGGGAGGGGTGCAGTTGTTAGGGTTGGGATTCCAGAGTGCTGACTGATACCCACAGTCCTGGGTCCCCATCCTCAGCTCTCATCTGTTGGCTCTGAGAACCTGGGGGAGATGTTTCAGTGTGAGGCTGGTCATGTGTCTACTTCATGACATAACTAGTCCACCCCAATTGCTCTTCCAAAGGCTTCACATACTACCAGTGTTGAAGCTTTACTGCTATAGTCAGTTCTTTACTGTTCCCATTTAAACATGGGAACACTGAACTGTGGAGAAGTCCTGTGACTTGCTGGAGGTCCTAAGATTGTAAGCGGCAGTGTTGGGTTTGACCCCTGTGATCTGGCTCAAGTCTGTGCTCTTGACCCCTCCTCGCTGCCTCACTGGGGCTGCTGTGAGGACTAAAGGCAACAAGGTGTGTGACATGAAAGGGCCCAGTGCACGTCGGCTTTTGCTGTTACTGCTAACCTCAGGTACTAACTACTTCTTTCCTCTTCCTCCTCCCAGGAGTCTTCTCTGTGTGGCTCCTTTTTGTGACCTTTGCTTTTCCATGCATACTCTTTTCCTTGTTTCTGCAGGGGATCAAGCTTGAAGAGCAGAAGCCAGGACCCCAGAAGAATAAGGTGGGCTGGGTGGGTATGTGACAGCCAGGTGGGCCCGGCCACGGGCTGAGTGCAAGGAAGGCAAGGGAAGCAGCGGTGTGCTGGGATCTGCGACCTTATACTGTCCCACTCTAACTTCTACCAAGTGCCACCTGAGTGATTGCCCATGTTGGCAGGTGCATAGTGGGCAGCTTGATGCTTTTAGGGCAGATTCAGAGCAGGCTGAGTGGAGATGCTGGTGACACCTAATGCTTGCAGCACGGCTTGGCTCCTCTGCTTCTCCTCTTTTGCATGAACTGCACACAGCCTCTGTGGTGTCAGACTGCTCCGGGCTCCAGTGGGTGACAGCTTTCAGCTTCAGGTTCCTTTTCCAAGGCCTAGGGATACAGCACATCACTCAGATCAGTCCCTTTGCCTGGAGCAGGACTAGTGAGATCAAAGGTCTTCTTCCTATTACAGCATCTTGGAGAACTTAGTGCCACTAGGGAGGGGAATTCAGCACCTTTGTGCCTTGCATCTTCAGCTAGTAGGGTGTCTTCAAGCTCTGCTAATTGGGAAAGAGCTCATGAGAAGCCAGATCCCAGAGCTGCCCCTAGGCTGCTGTTCCATCTGGTCTTCTTCCTGAGGATGTGCCCAAAGCCCTGGGTGCACCTTCCAGACCTGGGAGAAAGTGGGGTGATCAAACTCACGGGCATTGTTGGGACTCAAGGTGGTGTTGTCTGGTTTGTCTTGCAGGACGACTATATCCCGTACCCCAGCATCGATGAGGTAGGGGCAGCCCTGACCACACTGTCACCTTTGGGTCTGTCTCTGGGGTGGGACTGGGGAGCTGCTGGTGTTGATGGTGGTGATCTCTGCTCAGCCACCTGTGGGAGGGAGGGTTGGGCCAGGAGTTGAGGTCCTGAGGTCTCTTCTTGTCTTTCCCGTTCTAATCCAACTTTTCCATGTTTTAATTGGGGGTGTTGACCCTGTACTCTGGGGCTCGAGGGTCAATGAAGTGCAAATGGTGTGGGACGTAGTGAAGGGGTTCATTTTACTATCTTCATCCCCAAATAAGGGGATCCCCTCCTAGGAGCAGTTCAGAAGTGGGCAGGGCTACCACCACTGGTGACCCCACCCCACCTCAGGCCCAGGACAGGCTGCATGCAAAACCGTCCCTCTGCCTCCAGGTTGTGGAGAAAGGAGGCCCGTACCCCCTGATTGTCCTGCCCCAATTTGGGGGCTATTGGATCGAGGACCCGGAGAATGTGGGCACGCCGACCTCCCTTGGCAGCAGCATCTGTGAAGAGGAGGAAGAGGACAGCCTTAGCCCTAGCACATTTGGCTACAAGTTGGAGTGCAAGGGCGAAGCCAGGGCCTACCGCAGGCACTTCCTAGGGAAGGTAAGACCCGGAGGTCTGCGGGCCTGGAAAGTGACTGTCAGATGACATGCACGGGGCGCCCCGGGCTCCTCTTGAGTGCCCTTTCCCTCATTTCCCCACCCCCATCCTGCCCCCTTCTTTGCTGCCTGCCTTTGACTAGTGGGGTGGTCTGACACACTCTTCTGGGGTGTGTGTGTTGGGGGGGGATAGAGGCATGTAGAAGTCAGGAAGGCCCAGTGTGATGGGTTCTTGTGGGTGCACCCCTGGGCAAATGTTTTGGGGTGCAGTGGGATGGGTCTTGTGCACAGGTGAAGGAGGGTGGTAGGAACAAATCTGTTTTCACACCTTGAAAGTCTCCATTTCATCTAAATTGAATGAATCTCTCATGTCCTCATTCGAGCAGTTCCCCCAGGTACCTGTACTATGTGGTGTGCTATGAACCTCTGATGCCTTAAAAGTAGTGACAGTTACATTTCTTGAAATATATTCTGCCCTTCAGACTTGGCAGCTTTCAGAAGCCCCAAGGGCAGAATCCCAATTCTCCAGGCTAAGGCAGCTTTGCAGCAACTCAATGGGAGGGTAGGGGTGAGGGATGGGGAGGAGGGGGGAGGGAGGGGCTGCATTGGGCCCTCCCTTGACTCTCTTTATACATGTTAAAATGCAGCTTCGGGACCTCTCCCCCCCACGCCGCCCCCATGCAGCAGGTCTGAGGTGGGCTCCCTGACCAGGGAGAGGCCCACCAGTCTGAAGGACCTTTGGCTCCCTTGGGTGGAGGTGCCAGGCTTTCTCCTAACCTTATTCCCACAAATAGTCTGAATTGGCAAGTTCTGCCGTTCTGGAACAAGAAAGTAGATGTGGTATCTTTTGGTGAAGAACTTGAACTTCCCTCAAGACACACATGGGTTTGAACCCTAGACCTGTCACTTACAAGTTGTATGACCCTGGACAGTTACTTAACCTCTCTGAACATCAGTTTACCTATCTGTAAAATGGGTACGATGCCAATGTTATATCACCCATAAAGTTTAATCTCCAGATTAAGAGAGATAATGAGTATTAAGCCTTTAGTCCAGTGCCCAGTCCATCCTGAGGCCTGGCCAATTCAACCTATTGCTTTGATCATCTTTCCCCTCCCCTCCTCTCTCTTTCCTGCCCTACTCCCCTCTCCTCTACCTCAATAACAGCCACAGCAGGAACACCCTTCTCTTCTGGCTTGATGTGGGCCTTCTCACTCCTGGTGAAGGAGATGATTTTGGGGACCGTATCTGGAGGGTCCCCTCCTACCTGCTAACATCTGGTTCCTGTTTCTAGGATCATCTCAACTTTTACTGTACCGGCAGCAGTCTGGGGAACTTGCTTCTGTCCATCAAGTGTGAGGAGGCTGAGGGCATTGAGTACCTGCGGATCATTCTCAGGTGGGGCTGCCCCACAATCATAGGTGCACCTCTAGTGGCAAGGACCCAGAAACACCGGTCTGACCAGTCTGGTCTGGGTGTGCTGGGGGGAACTGGCTGGCTGGAATCCTGGGGCAATATCTGCTGCCAGCAGGGAGCCCGGGTGTTATTGCCAGCTGGCTGATTGCAGGAGTCCCGGAAGTGTCCTCAGCTCAAGGTCACTTTGCCCATACTCCACCTGCCCTCCTCTCTGTGGGGTCTGTGGCTCTGAGGAGGTTGGGAAGAAAAAGTAGGGGTGGCTCACCCTGCTGTCCTGGAGGGAGAGGACTCCGGGGAGCACTGCCCGTGGTGTGACTCCAGCGCGGATGGCTCCCGAAGCATCTGTGTCTGCTGGGTTCCCTGAGAGATTGTGATGGTCACAGTCAGGAGCCCGGGCCACGCCAGGGCCTCTCGGTCTAGAGTGTGCCCTTCTCAAGGGCAGTACTGAGAATGGGTTTCTGTTTGGTTCAACTAAGGTGTTTTTATAAAACCTTTTACCAGGACCCATGGGAGGTGATGGGGTGCAGTGATAAGTCATGGCCCCATTCTCTAGGGGTTTAGGGTCTACAGGAGAGGGAGATGCTGTAACAGGTGTCACCGGTATCACTCTAGTGATGTGTGTGGGATGCTTTGGGCACCAGCCTGTCGTGTTGATCTCTGTCCCCAGTGGGCTGGCAGAGAAGCCAGGAGGCTGAGCGTGCAGCCGAGAGCGGGAGCTTAGCAGAGCCTGCGCGCCTGTCCAGCCCCGTCCACGTTTCTGAGTCTAATTGGAAATCTTTGGAGGCATTTGGACAAGAGTGCTAACATTTTTTTATGCCCAATTTTGAGATAAATATGTGAGAGAACAGGGACTTGTAGCCCTGCTGTGGGAGAGAGAAGTGTGTGTGTGTGTGTGTGTGTGTGTGTGTGTGTGTGTGTGTGTGTGTGTGTGTGTGTTGGGGGAGGGGGAAGGAGCTGTCAGCACCCATCCAAGCTTGATATTTTATTAAGAAAGAAAGCACTTTTCTTTATTGAGGTTCAGCAGGCTAGTAATCATATTTGCAAGGCATGCGAAGAGTCAATTAAATCACAAGAACCAATTTTCTGTGGGAGTAATACCTGGCCCCTCATCTCCAAATAGGATCTTGAGCGAGGCGAACCTCTGCAAAGAAAAATGTTTCTTCTTTTTAATAAAAATCAGTCTCAGATTGGGTAGGATTTTTGAGTAAGATGACAATCAAACACAAGGGTCTGGCTCCTTTTCCTAACACTACATTTTATCTGAAATGCTGCACCTGGGCTGAAAACTAGAGAAAGATGCCAACAATACAACATGTACTTAGATGATTTTTGTTTTGATAATCTATGGGGGCCAGCAGGACTATGGTATAGGTGACAACTAGAGTTGCTCCCCAGTTTCCTTCCCTTAGGAGACAATGTAGTGTGGGAATGTATGAAGTTGGGGGAGAACCCTTTATTCCTTTGAAGTTAGTATGAGCCTTGGAGGGTCCCTGGCATGAGTCACGGATCTTTGTACGTGCAACCATTTTTGTTCTCTCGGGTCAATAGTGTTTGAAATCACTGTCTGGGGAGCCCAAGGGCTAGCTCAAATGTGGCTCTCCCAGATAGAAGGCCAGTGAGAGGAGTGGTGGAGAGAAGCCATACACCAGCTGGGCAGTTGGATAATCACATCGTGCATTTGGAGTGATGGCCAGGCCAAACTGACTGCCAGGCATAAGAAAATTGGCCCCATGGCTTAGCAGCTTTACCAGACACAGAGAAATTATCCAGAGATGAAATCCCCCTGCTGGCAGTGACCCCTGTCCCGACTTCCTCCTCCTTCCCTGTAGGGTTCTGGGTTATTTTTTTGATCTCACACACTTAGATGAACCAGGTCTTTTGCTTAAAATCTGAAGATAATATCCTAGTAGCCTCTGTGCATGAGAGTGGCCAAGAGGAATCTGCCAGAGTTTGGAAACAGATAAACCTGAGTAGCTTATTTCTTCCTCCCTCTCCCTCTCCCCTCCCCCTCCTCCTCTTTCTTTCTTCTTCTCCTTCTCCTCCTTCTCTCTCTCTCTCTCTCTCACTTTCTCTCTCTCTGCGCGTGCATGTGTGCGTGTGCGTGTGCATGTGTATTTGGATAAAGAAGAAGAAAAATCTCTCACAGTTCTCTGAAAGAAAAGATTCTGCACCTTAAGAAGTATAATCTAGCATTTAGAAGGTAAAGAAATAATCACATTTTGAAAAGGATTTATATAATAAGTCAAGTAAAATTTAGATATTTATTTATTTTGTATTTTTAAGAAACTTCTAGAAAAAATAAACTCTAGGAAATAAAAAAGATTAAATAATGGAGAAATGAAAAATTTGGCAAGTTAAGGGAATAATATAAGAAAATTAAAAATTGCCAAAACGAATTTTAAATGGTAGTAGAAGCAGCAAAGAACAGAATCGGCTTTGTAGAAAGTATGGTTAGTAAATTAAGAATAAGCTTAGGAGGCTCTCATACAATTCAAAAGAAAACACAACTCTAAAATAATTGTTACAGGGCAGGGAGAGGGGCACCCCCGAAACCCCCGACCTGCCCTGGTCTAAATGGGTTCTGCCATCCGCCGCATCAATACAAAACATATAGAACCTTTTGTGGAAAGAAACTTTAATACAATTAGAAAAGACAGAAGACAAAGAATATAGTATCTAAGTCAAGCACCCAATGCTAACCAACTCCTCGTGGGTAAAAGTCCACCCAAATGGGTTTGGTCCAAAGCAAGTCTCGAAAGCCTGCCACAAGTCTAGAAGAGCTTTTGGCAGGAACCCACACATAAGGGTCAGAAACAGCCAGACAATTCTGGGAGGAACCAAAATACCTTTTGGCAGGGACCCATACAAAAGGGTCAGAAACAGTCAGACAATTCTGAGAGGAACAGAATAAAATCAAAACCAAAATCAACAGAGCTATCGTTAACTTCCCCATGGGTCTCTCACCCACATCTCTTTCAATCAGTCCAGGCCAGTGCAGCTTCTTTACAAGTCTCTGCTCCTTGGGCCTCTTCTGGCTTTCCATCCTTCTTCTGTCTCCTCCTGTCTTCTGTCTGTGTTCTCTGTCTCCTCTGTGTGTTTCCCTCTCTATGTGTGTCCTCTGTGTGTGTGTCCTGTCTCTCTTCTCAAGCTTCTTCTGTCCTGCTCAGTTCCACCCTACCTTGGGCGGGACATGGAACCTAGGACACACCCTTTCTCCTGGGGATCACCCTGTTACATAACAAGCAAAATTATAGTTGTTATAGGACAGCCTCACTATAAAATGGGGTGCCTGTCTATGGGTTCTCACCCGTGCGCTTAAAAGGAACTTATAAGACTCAACTACAGGGGCCTCCCCGGTGGCGCAGCGGTTGAGCGCTGCGCTGTGGAGCTGTCGGCCACGAGCAATGCGGGTTCGACGCCCAGCCGGGGAGAATCCCACATGGCGCGGCAGACCTCTCCAGCCTTGCCCACTGCTCCCCTCAGCAGTGTATTTCTGATCTGCCTGTTCTGCTCCCCACTCTGTCTCTGGTGAACCCTCTCGCCGCCCCGCGCCTCTGGCCTGTACCCCAGCTGGTATACATAAATAAATAAAAAATTCTTAAAAAAAAAAAGACTCAACTGCAGACACACGCAATAAAATTAATAAAAAGGGTTTATTTACAAAAAGGGAAGGGAAAAAAGATAAAGAATAAATTGGTGAATGCATCCTACCAGTTCCGCTGAGCTGGAATCTCAGTGGTGCACTCCAAAAACCTGGCGATCCACAACCACGAGCAATCGCCCCAAAGCTCACATGTCTGGTTTTTAAATACCAAAAACCATTGCTTAACTCCACCCTCAGTCCTCTGCATCCTTCCTTCGGTGATGATGGCATTATGGGATTCGTAGTCCTAGGTGTCTTGGATCTTTCTGGCTTGAGGTGGGGGTGGGGTCCTGGGACACTCCCCTTTCCTGAGAACCACCCTCTTGCATAGTGACTATGAATTGCAGTGGATAATGTTCTTAACTGTTCTTAAGCTGATTGAATATTTATATCTGCAGATCAAAATAACTCATCCATTGGCAGACAAAATCTATGATAGGAAACTAATAGCTGGACATATTTTTATGAAATCTTGGCATCACATGAATATAATATCACTGGTAGACTGGAAATGTTTCAAGCACTAAAGAAATACAAGAAAACATACACATATAGAAATAAAAAAGAAAATAAATCATAAATATGATAACAGAGGTAAGAGTACATAGATTATGATAGTATAAATGAGTTAAATTTCATTATTGAACAGTAAAGGTTCTCAGTTTGGGTCAACCCTCTGAAAAAAAATCCCTGTTATTTTATCTGTGTATCTATGTATCTATGTATCTATCTATCTCCCCCTCTTTCCTTCCTTCTCTACTATCTTTGTATCTGTATTTTATTAGAGAAAGCAACTCAAAAATTTAAAAAGAAAGGTAATTAGAAAAAGTTGTGTCAAATACAAATAGAAAGCAGGGTTAGCAATATTAATATGGAAAAATAGAATTCAAAGCCAAACCCCCCCCATTACTGAGACAAAGAGGCCTGTTTTTTGCTTATAGACGATAAAATCTGCAATGATGTTATCTTATGAGCCTTCATATTGTTAATCATATATGTTATGACATAATGTGTCTACATAATGAATAAATAGTTCACACAATACAGCTGTAGGTGTATTCTATCACTTGACAGATATATGGTAGGAAAGAAGAAAATAGAGATAATCTCATTATTTATGTTAATTATGTGTATTTATCTTTATATGAATCTGGATCTATATCTAGCTATCAAAAACTTTGATTTTCTAACAAAGATTTATGCTTATTTTCCAGTGTCTTTTGAACTTACACAAATTAAATGCATAGTAAATCAGTGGTTTTCTGTGCATCTGCTATAGCAGAATAGTCTTGGAGCTTTAAAAAAAAGCAAACCATCACTTATAGGAAGAGTATAGGGGGACCAAATAAGATATCAGGAAAAAAAATAGTAACAACAAAAACAAAAAGAAACCCACAACAGAACAAAACAAAAATAAACTGACAACTACAAATCAGAGACATTCTGTAGGGGAGGAGGAGGGAGAGGGGCCAAAATGAAGGTGGGAAGAGCACAAGGGATTATGGTGATGGTGCACAGGTGAACTGGTGATGGAAATTCTGGGGGGTTTACACCTGGGAAAAGGAAGCAAACATTGTACAAAAATGAACAATGATGTAAAATATATATAAATAAATAAATAAATTAAAAATAAATAAAGCAAACCAAAACCAAAACCAAAAAACAAAATCAGGTTTATATACTCCAATTATTTAAAAAACAATAAGAATTTAAATGCCCCCTGCCAGTACATATATATTTGAATATAAAGACATATAAATAATAATGTATTCCTAATCATTGATTATTTCTATGACAGAACAGATTGTTTTGTAACTTGCTTCTCTTAACAATGGATCTAGAGTTCTTTCCACATCAGTTCAAAAGGACTCTTTAATTCCGTTTACTGCTGTGTAGTATTCCATTGCATGGATGTGAAATAATTTGTTTAATAGATTTTTTTCCCATTAGTGGTCATTGTCAAACTTTTGGTACCACAAATAATACTGCAGTGAATAATCTTATATAAAGTGTCAAATTTTATGAATTAATGTAATTTCTCAGAAGTGAGATAGTAGGTTAAAACATGAATGCTTTTGTATTTCAATACTGCCAGATTGCCCTCTGGAGGAAATTTATAAATTTGAACTTTTACCAGTAATCTATTAGAGTAGTTAATTTTCCAAAGCTTCTCCAACACAATATGTTGACAAACATGGGAGTTTTGCCAAACTGATTGTTGAAAATGATATTTTAGTTTAAATTTACAGTAATTTTATTGAAAGATGTTGGGCACCCCTTCATATGTTAAAGGACCACTTACATTTACTTCCTGTGAGCTGTTCATAAGCTTTGCTCCTTTAAAAAATTGGGTTGTTAGTTAAAATTTCTACTTAAAAAATATTGTAGGTAATTTTTGGTAGAGGGTAGGTTTAGAAACTACTTTTTTTTTTAAAGATTTATTTATTTATGCATACAAGCTGGGGTGTAGGCTAGAGGTGTGGGGTGGTGAGAGGATTCACCAGAGACAGAGTGGGGAACAGAACAGGCGGACCTACTGAAATACACTGTTGAGAGGAGCAGAGGGTGAGACAGGAGAGGTCTGCTGTGCCATGTGGGAATCTCCCTGGCTGGCGATCGAACTCATGCTGCCAGTGGCTCTGGATAGCTTCATAGTGCTGCCCTTAACCCATTGTGCCACCAGGGAGACCCTAGGAACTACTCTTTTGAGCATAAAGTAAATTAAATAAATTTCAAAAAGCCAACATTTTCCCACATGTATTTGCTTACAATTGACAAACTAGAAATTAATAACAATTATTGTTTAAAAAACCCACTAACCACTTAGAAATAACCTAACACTTTCATAAACAATTTTTGGACCAAAGAGTAAATGAAAGCTGACGTTATAGAATATTTATAAGAAATAACATTTATAATGTATATAAGAACTTATAGGTTGTGTCCAAAGTTGTTCTTAGGAGAAAATGCATTGCCATAAATGGTTTCTTGTTAAAAAGAAAGATAGTATTTGCATGTTGTTATTGTTGTCAGTAACATTTCTGTGCCTCAGTTTCTTCATCTGTGACGTGTGATTTTTATCTACCTTATAATTATGGGATGTTTATTACTATGTGCCAGAGCCTTCATGATACAAAGTAGGTACTCAACAATGGTAGCGGCTGTTACCATCCATATTATTTCTAAAAAGAGTGAGAGAAAGGGATTAACAAGATTAAAGCTGACATTGGGGCCTCCCTGGTGGTGCAAGAGATTAAGTCTCAGCACTATGATGCTACCCACAGCCACTGCAGCATGAGTTCAATCCCTGGCCAGGGAGCTTCCCACATGGCACAGCAGACCTCTCTTGTCTTGCCCGCTGCTCCCCTCACCAGTGTATTTCAGTCAGTCTGCCTGTTCTGCCCCCCACTCTGTCTCTGGTAAATCCTCTCACCCCCACAATACCTCTGGCCTATACCCCAGTTCTTGTATGCATAAATAGATAAAATTTTTAAAAAAAGATTAAAGCTGATATTAGAAATAAATATGAGACTTGATAAATCTGGGCTACTTTGGGGGAAACAAAAGTGTCAAAATAGGTAACTAGCTAATCAAATAAAGATAAAAAGAAAATAATGATGCAAAATTAGGCATTAAAGAGGCATGTAACCACAGATATGAGGAAAATTAAACAATTACTAAGGTAATATTCAACCTATGCTATTCAAGTGGAAATTTTACTTGAAATAGCTGCCTTTCTAGGAAAGTATAAATTGTCAGATGTAATTTAACCTGAGGGGAACAGCCTCAACTGATCATTGACTAAGGAATACATTGAAAAAGTTCTTCAACAATTCTCTCTCCAAAAGTTTCTGTATCTAGATGGTTTGCAGGTAGGTATTTTTAACTTTTAAGGAACAGATTTCATGCTGTTTAAACTATTCAAGAAGCAAGAAAAATATGGAAAGCTTCCCAATTTATTCAACAATGGTTAAAAGATTCTCATGAAAAATATCAGACAAATGAAATTCAGAAAAAAAAAAAGAAAAAATAGAGGCCAAGATTCCTTATGAACATAGAAGTATGAGATTCTAAACCAAATACTAGTCCCAGCAATTCAAATCCAAGCAGTCTATTAACAGAATAATTCATTACAGCCAAGAAGTGGTTACTTTAGGAATGCAAAAATGGCCAATATCAGCAAATTCATTCATTCATTCATTCATTCATTCAGTGTTTGTTTAAGACTTAGTATGTGTCAGACTTTCTCTGGGGGTAGGGATAGTGTGAGCAGTAAGCTCTTATCTTGTGACCTGGCGATAGACAGCATTTAATATGTGTTAGATATTCCTATTCCTGTTCTCATTTTCACCTATCTTCTTCTTATGGATTATTATAGGCTAGTGAGGGTGGTCCGAGGATAGATGCTATGGGAGGACTGGAAGAAGGTCAAACAGCTTGAATATGGATGTGCGACTGAATGTGTATGCATGTAAGTGTGTGTAAGGTCGAGAGGTTATTCTGGGCAGGGAAGAAAAGGGTAAATCAGAATTTTGATTTTGATTTTTCTTTCTTTCCTTTTGTATTTTTTTTTAAAGAAAAGAGGGGCAACAGGTGAACTCCTGGGTTTGTAATATAACCTGTCATACATCCATGTTCCTCTTTTTTCTGCTTCTCTTTTTCCATAAAGTACTCATGGGTTGTGACAATGGATATTTGGTGAACAAACTAATGAAAAAGAATCAGTAAGTGGGACCTCCCTGGTGCTGCAGGGGTTAAAGTCTCAGCGCTATGAAGCTATCACCAGCCATTGCTGCATGAGTTCTATCCCTGGCCAGGGAGCTGACCAGATGGTGCAGCAGACCTCTCCTGTCTCTTCGGCCTTCCCCAGTTCTTTTTTCTAAAGATTTATTTATTTATGCATAGAAGCTGGGGTGTAGTTCAGAGGTGTGGAGTGGTGAGAAGATTCACCAGAGACAGAGTGGGGAACAGAAGAAGCGGAACGACTGAAGCGACTGCTGAGCGGAGCAGCAGGCGAGACAGGAGAGGTCTGCTGTGCCATGTGGGAAGCTCCCTGACTGAGGATCGAACTCCTGGTGCAGTGGCTCTGGATAGCTTCATAGAGCTGCGACTTAACCCATTGTGCCACCAGGGAGGCACTTGGAAGACAGTCCTGAGGAATTAATCTAGAACATAGCACAGATAGAGGGACCAAGTATATGAGAAAGGAGATAATAGATTTGGATAATGGACTGAGAGTCCCTGAATTTGTCTTGATGATTTAAAGTAAAAAGATATGGGAAAATCTAAGAAAGGCAGTGTAGCAATATTAATAATAGACAGAGTAGAATTTTGATAAAAAGCATTAGTGGAGACAAGGGGAGCTAGAAGTTGGTTTCATCTTCATGCTAAGATGTATGCTTGCTCTTGGCCTTAATTAGTAATGAAGTTTTTTAGACTCTTGATTGCCCTACTCTTTTTTTATTTGTTTGTTTCTGAATTTGAATCCAGGCAGGGAAAGATTCCTTTTACTGACCCCCTCAGAGCCCTCAGCTCACATGATGATAAAGAGAACAGTACACAGAAGATTTTAGTAATGATCTTGAACTTAACAAGGAAACAAACTGACAGGAACAAAAGAAGTCAACAAATCCTAGTGGGAGATTTATAAATTTACATAATTTATAAATTATAGTGGGAGATTTCATAACAGTTCACAGAAACTGATAGACCAAGTGAGCAAAAAATTATGAGTGTATAGAAGATTTGAACAGTACAATTAAATTATCAAGTTTAATCTTGTACTATACTTTCCTGAACTCAGCAGCAGGAAAAAACAAAACAAAACAAACATTCATTTCATGCCTAAGTGGAATGTGGAATTTAAAATTCATGTATTAATTCAACAGATTTCAAATAATTAATATCATGTAGATTATGTTCCCTGCATATAAGGAAATTAAATTAGAAATCAAATATTAAAATAATGAAGGAAAAAACCCATGCGTTTGGAAAGTTAAAAATAATTGAAATAGCTCATGGGCTAAAGGAGAAATCACAAAAGAACTGACAAAATATTTAAAATTATAAGACAATGAAAATACTACCTATCAATGTGTGGGATGCAGTTAAAGTGGGGCTTAGAAAAAGATGTATAGTTTTAAATGCATTCATTAAAAAAGAAGAAAGATTAAATGAATAAGCATGCAGGTCAAGAAATTAGGAAAAAGTAGGAAAAAAACCAAAGAAAATGGAAGAAATAAAGACAAGAACAAGCTAGTGAAGTAAAAAGAGAAAATAAAAAAGAATGAAGACAATCAGCAAAACCAGAGCTATCTCTTTGAAAAAAATTAATAAAACAGAGGCCTTCTTGGTGGCCTAGGGGTTAAGTCTCAACGCTATCACTGCTAGGTCCTGAGTTCACCCCCAGCCAGGGAGCTAACTCACATGGTGCAGCAGACCTCTCCTGTTTCACCCAATAGATCTGCCTGTTCTTCTCCCCACTCTGTCTCTGGTGAATCCTCTCACCCCTCGTCCCCTGCACATCTGGCCTACACTACAGTTCTTCTATGCATAAATTAATTAATTAATATTTAAAAAATTAATAAAACAGATAAACTTCCAGTTAAGACTGAGGGAAACAGAGAAAAGATACAGATAGTGTTAGAGTAAGGAAAAAAGAGATACAACTACAAATACAGATGAAATCCTCAGAGGATACAAAAGCAACTTTAAATCAATGTATTTGGTAAATCATTTTATAGAATAACAAATGACCAACTTTGATCTAATTGGAAATAGAAAACTTAAATTGAAGAACTTAGTTGGTGGCCAAAAATCTCCTCCCCCCAAAATACAGCATCACATATTTCACAGGTGACTTTTAGGGGATACACAGCCTTTAGAGGACAGAAAATGCCCATGTTCTACACACTGTTTCCAAGGATGAGGACTCCCTAGCAATTTGTGAATTGGAATAACACCTTGATATCAAAGCCTGACAAGGGAGGTACAAGAAAAAAATAGGTCAGTGTGGTTATTAAACTTAGATGTGAAATTCTAAATAAAAGATTAAGAAATTCAGCAGGATATTAAAAAATAATACATCGTAAGCAAACAGAGTTTTACCCATGGGAAGATGAGACGGCGCAACAGAAATGTTATCCACCAGGTTAACAGATTAAAAACCATACGATTATCTCATCAGAAACAGAAAAGCATTCAGTAAAATTCAACACTTTCAGAATGTGCTAAATGAATCAGGGGAACAGGTTAAATTTAGAATCTTAGGGAGAATCCCTTTCTAAAGTGATTTTCATTCTATTTATATTTTGAATAAATCCAGATTTTTAGATATTAGATTTTCTTTTCATAAAGGTTTATTTGCATACGAGAACCCAAATTTATCCAGAAGCTGTGTCTAATTCTTTGGAAGAACACACAAAAAAATCCCCAAACAAAACCAAAAATAATGGTGAACTTGAAGGTGACTATGTGCATTTCCCATATTTCAGATGCAGGCAGTTTTACCAGGCAGGCTCTTTAAATACCCATTTCCTCAGAGGTACTTAGGTAGGATTGCACTTTGGCACTCTTTGTATGTGGGACCCAGCTAGGTTGGGTGAAATGAGGCAGGTCTGACCCCAGGAGACCTGAGGCAAGTATTTCTGTCTTTGGTTTGATGTGCTCTCAGCACCGTCCTCACTGACCCCGTTTCTTATGGACCCCCTTTTCTCACTGCCATCTGTGTATGCAGGTCCAAAGTAAAGACAGTGCACGAGCGGATCCCTTTGGCCGGACTGAGCAAGTTGCCCAGTGTCCCTCAGATTGCAAAGGTAAAAACCTACCCCTGTTGTAAACCAATGTTGTCTCCATAAAGGAGAAAATTTACTCCTTAAAGAAGGGCTGGCCTCCGGTTGGGGGTGCAGCTTGTCCTGGGTGGGCTCTGCCCAGGGACAGGGGAAGGCTATTTTCCTTCACCCTTGACTGCATGGATGGAGTTGGGGAGGGTTTTGGCAGACACCCCCACCTTTTTTCTCCAGCCTCCTCATCTCATCCTTTCTGCTGAGGCTGCTCTGGGAACAGTAAAATGCATTGTCTCCGCCCCCGAGTTCACAGCTAGTTCAAGAGACAGGAGAAATGGAGCAATAGGGAAGGGGATGGAGAACTGTGGGAAGATGGGGTGTGTGTGGCCAGGGGAGCTTCACGACAGAGGTCGGTTCAGTTGAAGTCTGTTGAGGGCCCCTCCAGTAAGGCGCCATCAACTGGTTGCAGGGCCCATGTCACTGCTCTGGGCTATTGGGAACTTGGGGTAGACCCACATCTGGGAGTGGAAGACCAGGCAGAATTGTGTTGAATACTTTCATCAGTCTGACTTCATCGGGAAACCTCTGGGAGGTTAATTGACTTTTCTGGCTGCGGGGCAGTGAGCCGCAGAGCCAGGATTCCCCCCAGGGACCCTGGCCCTGAATGTCTTGCCCCCCAACGTGCTCACTCTTGGTAAGGAGCTCAGATGCTCTCCATGTACATGCCTCTGAACTCTGTTTCTCTGTCCCTGCTCAGGCTTTCTGTGATGACGCAGTGGGACTGAAGTTCAACCCTGTCCTGTACCCCAAGGTGAGGACCTTTACCCCCCTCCCCGCCCCCACCTGCAGCTCAGGACATATTTGTGCACCTCTGGCTCTACGGGAAGTTCTCTGTGCTCACCCCTTGACAAATTGGTCCACTGGGAATACATCCTTGCCACGCCTGGGTCCCTGCCCACCTGAACTGGTCCCCAGCTATTGTGGAGGTGGCAGGGGTGTGGCCGTATGGGCAGGTGGTACCTCCCAGGGCCCAGTGCTGGGGTGGTGAGTGATTCTGCCTATAGCTGGGGGACTGGTGCAGATCTGGTCAGCCATCATGGTGGGGTGAAGGGGCAGAAGGCAAAACCCACCAAGAAATAAGAAGCCAGACTGTGGCTCCCCATGGCCAATGTTACTGCAGTGCTGAGGCCTTACAAACCTCTGCTGGGTGTTAGTTGCCTGGGTCTCTGTGATCAGTTCCCTCAGGATTGGCCTGATCTTGGACCCAAGATCTGTTGTGGAGTATAGATCAATAGTAACAAAACAAACCAAGGAACCCACTCAAGAACAAGTCCAGCTTGCACGGTGAATTGCTTTAAATTGACCACAGGAGGGGACCCAGTGCACCAACTGTTCCTTATGAGCCAGCAGGGCCTGGAGGGAGAGGCAAAGGGCAGTGTTTCTGGATTTCTGAGCTATCGCTGTGGTGGCTGGGCTTGCTGGAGCTGGTCCATGCATTCCCTGAGTCCAGTGTGACGACCAGCATGCATCAGGTGGACTCTCTTAGCCCTTTCCTGGCTGAGACTAGAACCCTCTGGAACAAATATCTCAAATGTTCAAGTGCACATGACCTCTGTCCATATGAGTGGCTGAGCTAATGACAGGGTCCCTTTCTGCCCAGAGACTGCACCAGAACCCTGCTTTAGGCATCTCTTTTTAGCCCTTTGAGCATCTGCGTGCACTTACCAGTAATCTGCTGCACTCCACTGAACAATTTCTATCAGCCTCCCCTCCCCTTTATAATTAAAACTGAAATAGTGAGGTTTAACCCAACACTAAAACCCATCATAAAGGCCTAACTTAACTACAAGTTTGGCAATTTTTGTTGTCAAATCATACCCTCTGAGAGGGCCTGGTGACACTCATTTGCACAGTGCTAACTTGGAAAGCCTTTGGCTCTGGTGATAAAATAGAAGAGCAGATGCCTTTTCATGTTTTCTGTATCTGAAGGACTGCTTGGTCCGGCTAGGGTGCTAATCTGGCCGAGATCTGTGTGTGTGTGCTTTTAAAATTTGCAGAGTTGGGAACGTTCCTTGGATGGTCTCCATGGCTGGGCGCCTCCTCCCTGGCAGGGCAGCTGTTCTGCCCCTTTGACTCATCCCAGGCGGAGGTGGGGGCTCCCTCTGGGATGGGGCATCAGCCTGTTGAGGGGCATCTCCATTTCCAGGAGCAGCCAGGAGCCTCACAAATACTCAATGGGTGTGATGTAATGGGGACCACGGAGTCCACCACAAGTCGTGCCTGGCTTGTTTCTCCCCTCACATAACACATGGCCAAATCTCTCTTTTTAATTGCAGGGGGTGCTCCAAGAGCACCCAAATATCCCCTCCCAACAGGCTGGTTCAGCCCTGATCTTTATGCTGGGTTAGGCGGTGATGGTGATGGCTGCTCTGTGCTCAGCACTTAAGTGCCTGATCTTACTGAATCCTCATAGCCACATGTGTCCATGGAACAGATGAGGAAGGAAGCCCAAGAGATTAAGTGGCTTGTTCAGATCTACTTAGGTAACAGCAGTGGATTCAAAATCAGAGTTTAGTGTTTCACTAACTCTTGGAAGCGCAGTAGGAAATTGGGATCAGTGGTCAGAGGTTTTTTTCCTTTGCCTGTCACATTAGGGCATGTTCCTCAGGGTGGTCTGCTTCAGGTCTCATTCTGTGTGTGGGGGCTAAAGTTTGGGCAAGGGCAGAGCCGTGCTCATAATCAAACAGGCCAACCTTGTTTCGTTGCACGTTGCAGATACTTTTACCTGTTGGAGGTTTGTGGCTCTGTGCTGAGCAAGTTGTTGGTACCGTTTTTTCCAACAGTATGTGCTCACTTCATTTTTCATGTTTTAGCAATAGAAGATTTTTTTAAAGTGAAGGCATGTATATATTTTCTTGGACATAATACTGTCGTACACTTTGGAATATAGTGTAGTGTAAACATACGTTGTATATGCACTGGGAAGCCAAAAAATTCTTGTGACTCATTTATGATCGTACAGGCTTCCTTGTGGTCTGCAACCAAGCCACACCATCTCTGGGGCGTGTCTGTGCTGCTGATCAGAGGGACAGTTAGAGCTGGTGCCTGGGCCCCTCATGAACCAGTTTTGGGGTCCTGGCTTCCCTTTTTATACCGCAAATAGAACACTGGGCTACAGTTTCCCGAGTCCTGCTGGACTCCCTGTGTGCCCAGGCTGGCCCGTCTGGATAGGAGTGGAGGGTGAGGCAGAGGTTTGCTCTCTACCAGAAGCAGCCCAGGTGCTGGGAACTAGCTAAGGCCTTTGGAGTGTCATCCTACCGTCTGCTTCTGACTTCATCCTTCTCCTCCTTCACTGTGTGGGTGCCTCATATCCTGGGGTATGTTCCCTGCTGAAATGGGTGCCTCCCCTTCCATTTGCTTCCTCACTGGCCTCCAAGGGAGTAAATGATCTGATTGAGTCTTCTCACCTTTTCCAGGCCTCCCAAATGATCGTGTCCTATGACGAGCATGATGTCAACAACACATTCAAGTTTGGAGTCATTTATCAAAAAGCCAGGCAGGTAAGCACCATGATCCATGCTGGGTACTGTATCTTGTGGTTTCTCATGGAAGACCCTTACCTGCCTTCCCCAAGTTCAAGACCCCTGTCCTAGGTTCTTAAACATTCAGAATATAACAATCACCTTCCAGGTATAAATTAGATTGGAGGTGGCAGTATCCTCAAGGTAGACTGCTCCTCACAAAAAGGACTGCAAATCCTTTCAATAGTAATTCAGCTTTTCATTCTAATGAAATGCAGCCACAAAACAGCAAATTCTAATTCTTGCTGGCCACCTCACCTTATATTCATCTATGGACTGTTGGTCACGAGGAAAATCAGACTGGATAGAGTTGAGAGGATTAGCAGGAGCTGCTCTCTCCTTGCCCACCATTCCTCTAGTTGGGAATAGCACCCCCCCAAAAAAAAACAAACAAACAAACAAGCAATCAAAAACCAAACAAACTTCAGTAGTGTGCTGGAGCCAGCTATGCACACTCTTCCCAGCTCTGTTCAGAGATGTCATGTTAGTAGCTTGAACCAGTCGTGGTGGAACTATTTACACCATGGTAACTGGCCAACACCAAGGCTTCTATTTTTCCCCTTTGGGGGCTGCTGGTTAAAAAATTTCTCACTTTACCACTGCTCTCCCTACTCCATCTCTTGTAGCATTTACATGCTGCTTTGGAGTGAGTTGGCCAGAATGTTGTTTCTCAAAATATGTTCCGTGGGACACTGGTCTGGGGGCACTCTGAGCAAATGCCTGGGATGGGCTCAGTTGTGTGGGGAACATTTTAAGGCTCCAACCCCCCCCCCCCCCGTGATTAAGCACTCTTTATAACTTTGTTGAACTCAATGCTTCCCATACTCACTTGACCACACATTTCTCATCTTTCCTCCCATGAATATTTATTAACATCCTCCTGAACACACTGATATTTCCTCACCTGGGTTGTATGTAAGTAGGTTCCACACCCATTTCATCTTTGTTTCATCCAAGAACTACCCTGCTAGCTTTATATAAATACATTCATAATTTTTTGTTATGTTATCTATGTTATTAACGAATGGATAAAGGTTTTGGCCCTGCTGATGATAGGTTGATTGCATCTTCCAATATTTTCTGTATTTTTATTTTTCTGGTGTATGTGACAGTGTCTTTCTTGGCTAGATGATAGCTGATTTCCCTCTCTGAAGATATTAGCCCACAAGAGACTTGTGTTCACTAAAAACACTCTAATTAAGTCAAGAGTTTAGGAGCTGAAAGACCAACAAGGATGAATCTTATAATTTGAGGGAGATTATTCAGGTAGCCGCTCTAATTATTTTCACATATCGCATTTTTATTTTGTACAGCTCTGCTAATATAACTCCCCTAATTAAAGTTCTTTGCTTGTGAAATTTACCAAAGCAGATCTCATAAGGTGATTACAGTCCAATGTTCCAGCAAAGTTATAATTACTCAACATTAGCCATCCACCTCTGAGAGGGAGTCTGTGTGGTGGTGATGTACCTGATGCTGCGGAGGTAGGGGTGCACAGGGAGTTAAGAGTGTTTTTTAAAAAAAAGCTTGGCACATTGTTTAGCAAACCTATAGTTGGTGCACATTTTAATGTGAACAGTCGTTGCATGAAAGCCCTATGCTGGTCTTAGGTTATGAATAAGTCCCATTTAACTCTCCTGTTTGCCAGGCACTGTGCTAAGCACTGTGGGGGGATATAGTGATGATGAAGACCCCCTCCTTGAGTCCATGGTCAAGCTCAAATCCAGGATAAATATAAAGACCATGCTGAGTATGAGCCTTGGAGAGAGGTGCACACCCCCAGCCTAGTTCGGACTGTAACCCCATTAAAGTGAGCTGCCTGGAAGCAGCTGTTCTCCTACAGTCTGGCCTCATGACTTGGGACAGACAGGCTGCTGGGTTGGGATGCCTTCATAGCATGCTTTCTGTAGAGGATCAGATAGTAAATATTTCAGGTTTTGAGGGTAACATTTTCTCTGTGGCAACCACTGAACCCTACCTCTGTAATGCAAAAGTAGCCACAGAGAATATGTAAATGAGTTGACCTTGCTGTGTTCCAGTAAAACTTTATTTATAAAAACAGGCAGCAGGCAAGACTGGACCCATAGACTATAGTTTGCTGACCCCTGATAGAAAGTGGTATTTCCCAAACTTCACACGTTCTTAAACCTCACTGAGGATCTGTACCGTAGTGTTTGTTCTACCATATTCCACTGCTAGAATTTTTACCATCACTCTAATATTTGTTATTTTCTTTGAAAAAGTCTTTCACTTAAATGCATTTATTTTTAAAGAAAACTTTATATCAGTACTATAATTGGAAAATCAATGTTGCTTGCATGAAACAAAGGTAATTCTAAAGAGAAATGCTATAAAAAAGTTACTGAAATCTAGATTCTGTTGCTTTTTGAAAACTTGGAACCTGAGGTCTATTCTTTGTGTAATATAGAAGGCATTTAAGAGGTGTTAAAGAATCACCTATTAGAGACTTTCTTTTTGAGGTGACTGGCAGACTGGGGTGTCTGTGTCAGCTAGAGTCTTCCCTTGCCATCTCTATGGATGTTGGCAGAGCCTTCAGCTGTTTGCAGATCCTGCCAACAGAACCTTCTTACCAGGCAGGGCCACTCAGTGTTTTAAGGTTGTTACAACTGTAGAGCTTACTACTGTTTTCAGCTTTCCTTTCTATTTTTAAAAAAAATTATTCAATTTTTATTTTTAGATCTTTGTAGATTTACATGCAGTTGAAAGAAATAATACAGAGAGATCTTGTGTGCTCTTTACCCAGTTACCCCCAGTGGTAATGTCTTAAGAAATTATAGCACAATATCACAGTCAGGATATTGATATGGATGTAACTTATAGATTTTATTCAGGTATCCTCAATTTTACATGTACTCTTATGTAGGGTTGTATGTATATCGTTATATATAATTTTATAGCATGTGAAGGTCTCAAAGTCAAGATACGGAAGAATTCCCTCAAAAAAGGGTCACCGAATTGCCCTTTTAAAACTATGTCTACCTCCCTCTGCTTCCATGTTCCCTTCTCCAACCTAGTCACTAACCTCTGGCAACCACCAGTGTGTTCTCCAGTTTCTAAAACTTTAAAACCCTATACATTGGAACCATAGAGTATATATCTTTTAGGGATTGACTTTTTTGCACTCAGCAGGATTCAGCCAAGGTCTTGAGTGTATCAAGAACACATTCTTTTTTTATTACCACGTACTATTCCATGTTTGGATGTATCACAGTCTATTTAATCATCACCTAGTGAAGGGCATCTAGGTTGTTTCCCAATTTTTTTTGGCTATTATGAATAAAGCTGCTACAAACACTTGTGTACAGGTTTTTGTGTGAACATAAGTTCTCATTTCTCTGGGATAAATGTGTAAGAGTACAATTGCTGTATTATATGGTAATTACATGTTTAGTTTTGTAAGAAGCTGCCAGGCTGTTTTCTAGAGTGATTATTCCATTTTCCATTCCTACCAGCAGTATGTGAGTGACCCCTTTTCTCTACATGGTTCCCAGCATTTGGTGTTGTTACTATTTTTTCATTTTAGTCATTCTGACAGATGTGTAGTGATATCTTATTATGGTTTTAATTTGCATTTCTCTAATGGCTAATGATGTTGAACATTTTTTCATGTGCTTATTTGCCATCTGTGTATGCTCTTGGGTGAATGACTGTTCGTGTCTTTTTGACCATTTTCTAATTGGATTTTGTTTTTAAGTTTTAATTTTTTTTAATAATAGCTTTATTGACATATAATTCACACACCATGCATTTCACAATGACATGTGAATTACACTTCAATAAGGTGTACAATTGAGTGACTTTTGGAATATTTAGAGTTGTGCAGTTATCACCACTATCTAACTCTAGGCAATTTCATCACCCCATCATCCCCGCCCCAAAGAAACTTCATACCTATTAGCAGTCACTTGTCATTCCTGCTCTCAGAGTGCTTGTCAACCACAAATCTACTTTCTTTCTCTATGAATTTGCTTGTTCTGGACATTTCCTGTAAAAGGAATCTTAGTATGTGGTTCTTTGTGTCTAGTGTCTTTTAGGTAGCATAATGCTTTCAAGATTCATCTGTGATGTAGCATGAATCAGTGTGTCATTTCTTTTTATGTCTGCATAATATTCCACTGTTTGCTTATACCATGTTATGTCTATATATTTGTCAGTTGATGGCCATTTCAGTTGTTTCCATTTTAGGGCTGTTATGAATGATGGTGCTTGAGCATTTGTGCACACCTTTCATTTCTCTTCAGCATATACTTAGGAGTAAATTGCTGAGTCATGTGGTAACTAACTCATTGTTTAGCCTTTTGAAGAATTTCCAGACTGTTTTCCTAAGTGACTATACTGTTTTGCATTTCTATGAAGTATATGGCATGAGGGTGCTGATTTCTCCATACCTCACCAAGACTAGTTATATTTCTTTTTGATTATTTTTACCCCAGTTTGTGTGAAGAGACATCTCATTGTGTTTTTTTTTATTAGTGAGTTTTCAGTGTTCTTTTTATACTCTCCATGCCAGTCCTTTGTCAGAAGTCTAATTATTAACTTTTCATTTATGGATTGTGTCTTTGATATCAAGTCTAAAGACTCTTTACTTCAACTTTGCTTTTGTAGTGAACAAAATGTTTTTTCTCAAACAGGAGATCCTTATTAACCAGCCTCCCAAATCTAGCTCTGTTAAGTAGGCCTCTCTCAGTCCTTCCTCTATTTGAGGACAGATGTGTTGGGGGATGGGGAGAAACAAGACTGTTTTAACTCCTGCCCCTGTTCCTGTTTCTCTTTCAGACCCTGGAGGAGGAACTGTTTGGAAACAATGAGGAAAGCCCAGCTTTCAAGGAGTTCTTGGATCTTCTGGGAGATACGATCATACTGCAGGACTTCAAAGGGTCAGTTTTAGCCAAGTGATGGGTCAGGCTCATTGATGAAGTCCTAGACAAATGAGGGGCAGACAACTGAATTTCAGGGGGAGCATGAGAGAGTTAAAAACACACATGAAGAACAGGGGGATTATTTTTCACATCCATGTACCTGAGGAATTTCTAAGGAAACAGTGGTGCAAGATATAACTTAGAGTGGCAGGTTACCTGAAAGGCATTGACATTTGACCTTAGGATGAATAATAAAATTGCTCTATCTTAGATTTTCCTTCCTAATACATTAGGCTCAGACTGAGAATGAAATGAGCCCATCTTCCCTATCACTCACCTGTTAGATATTCGGGAAGGAGAGCCCCGTGCAGTTTTTTAGATAATACACAAAAAGAATGGATAATTAAGAGTTGGTATAAATAGTTCCTCTAGCAGGACTCTCTACAGTGGTCTGTGGTTGGACAGAAAGAATATCTGGGCTACTGCTTGGAAGACTCTGCCCTTTGATTTGGGAAGACCCCCAGTCCTGCCAGCCTGTTCTGTGCTTCGTGACTGGTATGCGGCAGAGCCCCCAGTTGCCCACTCTGGCAGCCAAATCAACAGGCTCTGCTAATGTGTGAAAGCACCTAGCTCCATGCCTGGTGTGGAGTGGGTGTGCATGATTCACGTTCTTCCTCTGCATGCTTCTCCTTTTTTCTTTTTTTCCTCTCCCTGTCTTCCTCTCCCTTCATAGCCACCACTTCTGTCTGGGGTCAGTTACTCAGAGGTTAAAATCCCACCTCTACTATCTATTAGCTTTATGATTCTGCAAGCCTCAGTTCCCTCATCTGTAAAAAGGAAGCTGAAGGTAGTACTAACCCTGCAAGGTTGTTGGGGATTAGAATAGCTAATGCACATGAAGCACTGAGCTCAGGCCTTCCTTGCACAGAATAAGCACTGGCAGCCCGTTGTGGTTAGATGCCATCTACTCTGAGATGCCATCGTTGTAAGAGCATCCTGATATCAGAAGTGTTACAGTGTAAAAAAGTGCGTCTTAGAGTCGATGAAATGGAGTCTTTTAAAACCAGGAAGGATCCCAGAGGTCATGTAATCCTCTCCCTTTATCTCATAGAGGAAGGAAGCTGAGACCTGCAGAAAGTGCGTGACTTGCCCAGTATCAGGCCGTGACTTAGTGGGAGAAGCAGGGCGAGAACCTGAGTGTCTGATGCCTGGCCTGGTGTGCTTTCTGCACCTTTTCTGGCTTGTATCACCTAGCTGGGGCGGAAGGGGAACTGATGACCAGGGTTTGTGTTATTTCATTTTCTTAAAGGACCCTGCATCCTCTAGGCCCCCCACCCCGCCCCCGCCACTGACGAGTATGACTCAAGGCTAGCAGCCACGTTTCTATAAAGGAGGAAGGGGCAGCAGCTCCCACAAGCCCACCCAGTTCCTTAGTACTTTTCTTTCCTGTCTGTTTGGAGATAGTCAGAGAAGGGACCTACTTGGATACTTCCAGATGGGTCTTTGTCTTGGGGACTAGGTAGAATTCAAGCATCTGTCAACTCTTCTGGCTGACAACAGATGCTCCTGTGGGGCTCACCACCATCCCACAGGATGGCCGCTTGCCCTGGCTCTGGGCTAGGGACTTGGACTTGGCCTTGAAGAGAGCAAAGGCTTGTGCCCAGGCGAGGGAGCCGCTGGCACAGCGTTTGTCTGGGACTGTAGATGGGTGACCTCTCTTCCCTCGCAACCTTATGGTGTGAAGACACAGCTGAGGTTTGGAGTGCAGGTTCTGCCTTTTTCTTTTAAATGATGGATTTATGTTTGGAATGCCAGGGCTCATCTGCTCAGAGGAGCAAATCTACCAGCTTTCTCTGAATTGCAGGCTCTGCCCTAACTCTCCTGGGTCTTCTCACTCGTTCTCCTACTCCCATATCCTTAGGGAAGTTTGTACCATCTCTTTCCCTCATCTCTTTCTCTCATTTTTTTCTCTCCCTGGCACCTGCCCCATTTCGCTGACAGCTTCCGAGGAGGCCTGGATGTGACCCACGGACAGACGGGGCTGGAATCAGTGTACACGATATTCCGGGACAGGGAGATCATGTTTCATGTCTCCACAAAGCTGCCATTTACAGAGGGAGACGCCCAGCAGGTAACCTGGTTTGGGAGGGCACTGGAGGCCTGGGGCAGGTGAGGTGAGAGCTTGCTTTTAGGCTGAAATACCTGAGGGGCCTTGGCTCTCTCCCTATTTTCATAACCACAAGTCCAGTCTGTCCAGCTGTGTTCTCATCCCAGCTGGTTCTGTCACGTCTGCCCACGGCTGCATGCTTGTAGCCACCTGTGGGAGGCGGGACCAGCAGGACAGGACTCATGGCTATTCCGCTCTGACCCAAGGGGAAACTGCATCCCAGCATAGTTAAGACTGTTTGCAAACCGATTAGGGGCAGAGTTGGGAGCAGAGCCCGGGCCCCGATCATACAGGGTGGTGCAGATAGACACTAGCAGCCAGCTCTGCCATACAGGGTATGTGGCTGTGGGCTATCCGGTTAGCCTATGGCCTCGTCTTCCTCATCTGTCCCGTGGGCATAGCACTGTCGACATCAGTGGGTCGGTGTCATCAGTGGGGGGTGTCATCAGATTCTGAACGGAGGGCTCAGTACGAAGCCTAGCTTCTGGCAGGTTTCTGACTTAACAGCTCAACAATTGTTTGCCATTCAGGTCACTAATGCCCCCCTCCCCGTCTGCCCCAATCATGTAGAACTGGTTATTGCACGATATACTCTGCCCTGTCCCAGCACTTCTAGCCTTAAACACTCATCTCTCACTGGCCCGCATTTAGGAATTTGGACTTTCCTTCGAACAAAGCCCTGTATCCACTCTTACCTTGCTCTACTTCTTACTTGCTGCTCCTGATGGTCCATCTCCAGGGAGGGCCTGGTGTTCTTCTCCTTGAGCCCTGAAACCTGCAGCTGGGCTGTGCACTGTTTCCCTCATCCCACTCTTTGTGCCTTTTCAGTCTCTTGAAAACAAGAAATTAAGGTGGGCCTTTTCCACACGCTGACCCATTTGTTTCTGAGTAAGGAACTGTGGTGGGAGCACAGATGTAATATTGTAAACATAGTGCCTGGCTTCTTAGGAAAAAAGGAAATTGGCAAAGGAGACTGTGATTTGGCTCTTAAAGAACGACTGAATGTTCCAGAAACAAATGGGAGCAGGATTCCTTTTGTGATCAAAGTAGGTTTACGCTCATTATTTCACCTTCACTCTGTTCCCTCGTGGGTCCTCCCATCCCAGCCCGAGGCATAGGGCTGCTCCCGCCTGGCTCTTTTTCGGTCTTACCTATGTAAGTGGGCAATAGACCTTGGCACAGAACTTGGCTTTGGCAAGGACTAAATAAATATTAATTTTCTCTTCCCAAGAAATGGGATGATGTGTGTGGAATAAGTGAGACAGTTTGTGTAGAAGTGCCCGGTATGGTCTGCATATATAGCAAGTGCTCAGCATGTGCGAAACACAGGGCCTGCATGCAGTAGGAGCTTAAGGCACAGATGTGTAGGCATGTGCCTGGCCAGGGCTTGGTGGATAGGAGGACCTTAACATTCGAACAGGCCAGCGTGGTTTCTGACACACAGTGGGCACTGCTGCTTGAGATCATGTGTGAAAGCTCAGGGTGCAATTTGGGAAACTGAGTCATGGGTTGGATGTCTTTCTTTCCCTGACTTCCACCCAGACACTTGGCCTGTATTTCTTTATGCAGGGTCTTCTCCCCTGTGGTATAGAAGAATCCACTCCTCATCCCTGATCATCCACATTTCCATCAACTTCAACCCTCCCTGCCCCCTACGTCCCCTTCCAGGAAGCCTTCTCATGGGCTTCTCCTGCCCTCAGAGCTGTCAGGCACTTTGTGTGCAGTGGCTGATTCAGCACTTGTTGGTTTGTGACTTTGTGTTCTCAGGTGGCTTCACCTGTGTTTGTTGCTCCTGGGTCAGTTACTGGCTCTACAAAACCTGGCCTCTTCTTTGCACTGTTATGAGTCCCAAGTCAGGACTATGCATGCTGCAGAGCTCAGTGAAATGCTTGTTCACCTCTCCCTCACAACTAGGCATTTTCTCCATTTTTTTCTTTTTTTGGTGACTTCTAAAGATTGAAGCAAAACCTCCCTGGAGAGTTAGGTCTCAGAGTTCTAGGGTTTAGGTATAAAGATAGAATAGGAGGAATTTCCTGTACAGATCTATTCTGTTTCCAGGATGTTCCTAACTGGCTCATAACCATGGAACACTTTGTCTAGCTCCAGAGAAAGAGACACATTGGGAATGACATCGTGGCCATCATCTTCCAAGAAGAAAACACACCGTTTGTCCCAGACATGATTGCCTCCAACTTTCTACATGCCTACATCGTGGTGCAGGCAGAGAGCCCAGGCCCCGAGACTCCATCCTACAAGGTAAGGAGAAATCTCGTGGCAACCAGCAGTGGCCCAGATGCCTCAGCACCCTCAATGCATGCAACAGTATCGGGGACACCAGGTCTCCATCGCTCTGCAGGCCATTCTCCAGATGGCTCTCCTGGCTTTGGTGTGATGGATTTTCCAGTTCTCAGGTTCCTGGACTTGGGTGCTAGACTGTTGGTGGAGAGCACCTTCTGAGTCACCTCATGGGTGAGCACTGGAAGGCTCGACAGCATCTGACTTGAGGGTTGCCATTGCCCTCACTTGGAATTGGTTGGTGCCATTTGCTGGAGTAAGGCTGAGCCAGAGGAGAGAGAAAAAGAAAGTGGAGAGGACCCTCCCGTGGGGGAGTGGAGGAAAGGTGGAAACAAACGGAAGAGAGGAAGGCAGTAAGGTTGGTGGTGAGAAGGTGCAGAGCAAGACCCCTGATTGACCTTGGCCACTAGCCAGGCCCCTCTGTTTGAACTGCTGTGGGCAAATGATCGTAATTTGAAGGTGCCTGAGGGGATGGGGTTTGCTTGCTCCTGTGTCTAAGCCTCCTGACCGATGCGTGGTGTGTCCGCCTGGCTCAAAATCCTCACTAATGCAGACAAGTCCACCTTCCTCTGCCGCCTCACTACCCACTTCTGACCACTGTATTGCAACCCCCACACCTCTTCTTCTCCACAAGAAAAAATCCCAAACTGTTGGGCAACCGGTATCATAGTGGTGCTGTGGGGCATGGGGCCCCAAGGAGGGAGGCTCAGGCAGGGTTTTTAAAGTGATGTTACATATTCTTTGAACCCCTGGCAGATATGTGCAAACTGTTGAGTTGTGCCTCTGGGCATTTTCTGGGGAGAGAGGCTGTAGTTCAAATTCTCAGAGAGCTCCCTGCTCCACAATGTTAGGATCACCCCTGCACATCTCCCGATTTACAGGGAAATGTGTCTGTATTGCTAATGGGAAACCAGGAGGCCTGGAAATGTTTCCTGAACAATAACTTAGACCAGTGCTGATTCCCCAGTTCATGAAGCCATCTTCATGAGGTGTCAATCTTGCTCAAAGATTTGTGGGAAAAAAGGCCATATAATTGTTAACATCAGTACAAACTAGATATATTAAGTCCCACAACTCTTCTGTTGAGGTGAGCTGATTCCTTTGTATGCTCCTGTTCAGTTTGTAAGCCCCTGTCACTGAGTGTTTGTAGCTGAAAACTTGGAGGAAGTTGGAAATTGGTTTGGGCTTTTCCTTGAAGGCTGTGGGATCACCTGCTTTGACAAAAATGGGCATTCGCTTAAAACAGCTGCTTGGTTGGTTGGTAGAAACAACTTTATTCTTTTTCTTTCCTCTTATTTTAAAGATTTATTTATTTATGCATACAAGCTGGGGTACAGGCCAGAAGTGTGGGGCGGCGACAGGGTTCACCAGAGACAGAGTGGGGAGCAGAACAGGCAGATCGATGGAAATACACTGCTGAGGGGAGCAGCGGGCGAGGCAGGAGAGGTCTGCGCCATGTGGGAATATCCCTGGGCAGCGCTTAACCGCTGCACTGGGAGGCCCAAACAACTTTATTCTTTAGCGGCTACTGTGCTGGGGAGAGGCACGTTCCAGTGACACGGAGCCCGCCTTTGGGAAGTGACAGGAGTCCTAGTGAGTGCACCCGCCCTGGGAAGCTCCAACAGCCAACTGGCTCCTTTCAGCAGCCAGCAGGGACAGAGCACAGCCAGAAGGTCCTGAAGGGAAGCTGTGTGGTGGGAAGGCTCCCAGACCCCCTGTGGTCACGTGCCTGTGGCCTGTCTGCTGGCCCCTGCTGGCGGATCGGGCCTCTTGTGGATGAACAGTGTTTACCGTTAGATTCGATGGACTAGAGTTCAGCTAACTGGCTTCTCTACTCTGTGAAGAGCTTAACAGAGTGGGAAAATACCAAGAAAAACCACAAATCCAAAAAAATGCCACCCTGTCTTTAGCTTTGAGGCTAGAGGTCTCTGCCACATCTTCCCAACCACCGTCTGTGGGCCAGGATGAAGCACTGTGCTCAGAGAGGTGTGAGAAGCAGGGCCTGCAGGGAGGGCAGGTCCTTCTCCAAAATGCACTAACTGCCAGGTAGACACTGAGCCCAGAAGGCCAGACCTGTGAGCGAGGCCAGAGGGATGGGAGTCGTTGGGGAGACCAACCTTCTGAGGCACTCCCCAAAATTCTGTCCATCCATGCCCCCAGCAGCACCCCAGGGGAGGAGCAAACTGAGAAGAATTGGTTAGATCCCTCAGGAGATCTAGGGTGAAATGACCTACAGGTTTCGAGGCTGTGGCAAAGGTGGGTGAGATTTCTCCAGGGGACGAACAATGTTCCAGGGGCCTCTGCTGGGAGGATGAGCAGCAGGAAAGAAGAGGGTGGGGCGGACAGGGCCTCTGACTGCTGTATAATCTTGGACCTGTTTCTTCTTTCTCTGGGCCTCTGTTTCCATATGTGTGAAGTGAGGAAATTGGACAAGACGAACTTTGAGCTCCTTCTAGTCCGGACATGCTTTGGAGTTGAGAAAGAGGGTGTGGTGGATTAGGAAGTGGTTTGGGGGAACTCGACATTATCTCAGGTATCCTGTATAGGTGCGGGCAGGGGGAAAGTAAAATGCACATGGGTAACAGAGTGGGACAGTGTTATTCCTACTGGGTACTTGCTCCATGCCAGGCACTCTGCCAGATCCTCAGCAGCACAGTCTCCTTGAATTCTCACAAGCCCCAGGTCAGGCAGGCCTCTCTAGCCCTATTTTACAGGGAGGAAATGGAGGCCAAGAGCCCAAGTCACTTAAGGTCAGAGGCCATAGGGCCCAGAGGTGGCGGGGCTAGAACCCCAGACACAGCCTGCCTGTGGGATTCTTCCCTGAGCTATCAGCGCAGGTGGAGACTTGGTTCCACCAACTTGGGTGTGCGTCAAACATCACATCAGATGAATTCTCTGCCATGAATTTTATCCTCCTCCCACCAGATGGAAGGACATCCCAGCTATCGCTGGCCCTCATCCCTAGGAGCCCCTCCTCTCTCTGTCTGAGGTCACCCTGCTGCTACTCCTGACTTCCTGCAAAGGTCTCAGGAACCTTATGCAAAGCAGGCCTCAGGGAGGCCTCCCGTCTTGTATCCCTTTTCTGTTACTCCAGACCTATTATTTGAGCAACTTTTGAGGCCCTCTAAGACTTCCAGGCCACACTTGGACATGGGGCCCTGTGGTGCCTCGGCGCTTCCCCACCTCCTGGTGTGCGTCCTTATTATTCACACCTCCAAGCCTCTTCTGCTTTCTCTCATCTTGTCTTGAAGATTCTCTTCCCCAGAGTCACCTGCCTTTCTCCTTTTAAGCCATGCTCCGAGCTGGGAGGTCCTTGCTGAATTTAGAAAACAGGAAGGTGGGGTATCGTTCAGGCAGCTTCTGCTTTCAGCCCAGCAACCCAACGGTCCCCGAGTGAGGGAACAACAAAGGCCCACACGCTTTGTGGAAAAGAGGACACAGTGAGAATAGAAGATGAATGGCGGTCACAGGAAAGGCCTTGCCCGGCTTTTCTAACATGGCTGCTGCGGTGGGTTTGTCTAGCTGAGAGCCTCGTTGGATTTCAGAGCATGTCTGAAGCCACTTATCCAGTCAGCACAGACCACTCCAAAGCAAGCCTGAGAAAGGGGGAGTTGGCACTGAAAAGGGGAGAACGGGGCCTGGCTTCTGGCCTTTTCCCAGGTGCCTGCAGTCAATAGCCTCTTAGCGGCTTTCCCACCACCCCCTCCCCGGATTCTTGCTCTGTGGGTGGAATTCTTGACTTGTACCACCCGAGCAAGGCGGGTGGCGCTGGGGGCCTGTGTTTGGCAGCTGGAACCAGCCAGGAATCATGTCAGTCAGACACACTATTTCTTGTCTCCAGACACTGCAATTTGGGCCATGTGGACAGCCTTGAGCTTGGGGAGAGAAAGCTGTATCGACCGGCGTTCTCCGACTCCCTTCCCCTGCAGACCCTGGCAGGGCCTTTGCTTGGCTGCCTCCCAGCTGCCCGCTTACCCGGACTGGCTGATTCTCTGCATCTGCCCTACTTCACAGGCCAGGGGGCTGGCAGTGCGCCAGGCCCAGCTCACGTCAGTGGCTGTCTGGGGAGGGAGAGGGCAGAGTCTCCAGAGATGCCTGCAGTCCCGTGGACGGAGCAGGTGAAACCAGGTTGCTCAATGCAGAGGAGAGATGGAGGTGTGGGGCCTGTCCCGCGTCTGGCAGACTCTCTGTGGAACCCCTCGATGTCCCCCACCAATGCTGGTCCCAGTCTGGGCCCTAACACTCTGAATTCAGGTCTCATCCAGACCGACTGATCCCGCCTGTGAGGCCAGGGCTCTCCAACGCTGGTCCTTGGACTGCGCAAGAGCCCGCAGTGGAAGGGCAATTATAGACCCCTGGCTCTGCCCTAGAGCTTCTGATTCAGTAAGTCTGGGGTGGAACCCATACAGTTGGTATTTATTTTAAAACACTTGGATTGATTCTTGCGCATGGTCAGGTCTTGGGGAGTCAGTGTTCGTGGGGCTAGAACCCAGAGCAGGGCTAGGAGGTTTGGATCCACTGTTCTCTCTGGCTGTTCACCTTTGTGCCTTTGGGGGGCCGCTCCTTGTCTCTGGGCATCTGTTTCCTCCTCAGTGAAACAGGGCTCATCATGCTCACTGCTCCATCTCCATAGGATTAGCGTCTCAGTCAATGAGGTAATGAGGTAATGTCTTCTGGGCACTGGTGCTGCATTAGAATCAGGGGTGTAGGCTGCTCCTCGATCCTGTCCAGTCATCTAGCCAAACCTGCTCCTGATCCCCAGGGATGCAGACGGCTCCACAACTTCAGCCCCTCTTCTAGGAACCCTGACACAGCTGACTCACGGGAGCATTTTTTTTTTATCCTGGAAAGGGGAGGAGGGAGTAGAGGAGGTGGTGTGCCGTGGGAAGTGGGGCTCTCCTAGGGCCAGCACTCTGAATGTGAGGCTCAGCTTGATCCCTGCCCTGCTGGCCCACACCGAGGCTCTGTTTCAGGTCTCTGTCACAGCGAGGGAAGATGTGCCTGCTTTCGGCCCACCGCTGCCCAGCCCCCCTGTTTTCCAGAAGGTAGGAAACCCTCCTCTGTCCTCAGCTCATACCCAGGTTCACATTCCTGTGTGGCAGTGGTTGGAGCGGGGCTGAATTGGGCTGGGAACTCCAGCGAGGAGCTCTGCTAGGGTTGGGGAGGAATCTCCTTACTTGGGGTCTCTCCCCACGTCTCCTTGTGCTGCCAGCCTGGCCTAGCACAGGGCCTCTTGGCAGTGTCTGACTCCAGGGTACATTTCTGCTAAGAGAAGGGTTTTTATTCCATGCTCCAGTCCCAGGATCCGTGGGCAAAAATCGCCTCCTGTCGTGGAAATACCACGGTGGGTGTGGATGGTTGGTTTTCCAGAGCTGGGAAGAAGCTGGTTTCCATCTTAGCCGGTGGGCTTAGCTTTGGGTGGCAATGATCTAATGGCCAAAGGGGACCTTTCAGGGCTCTCCACAGGCCCATACTCTGCTGACCTGTTACTGTGATGAAAACCCTTTTGGCAGCAGCTGAGGCTGGGAGAGTCTCAGGACTTCTTGTCTGTTCCAGGGCCCGGAGTTCAGGGAGTTTCTGCTCACCAAGCTCACCAATGCAGAGAACGCTTGCTGCAAGTCAGACAAGTTTGCAAAACTGGAGGTGAGTTTCTGAAGGTCTTCCTTTTTGCCACCTGTTACCCAGCTTCTCTTGGGGGTCTGTTCTTGGGTGCTGGTCATCTTTACCCCTCTAAGCCTGAGGCATATGTTGAGATGGAAACTTTCTTTTTGTGAAAACTCCATCCAAACTTCAGGTCTGGTCAACCATTCACCAAACATCTACTGTGTGTCAGCCTTTGGCCTTCTCTGGGACACAGGGGGACGTAGGATGAGCTTCTGCCCTCATGGAGTTCACAGACTAGTGGGAGGCACCATTTCTAGAGACCGGCCTGGTGTATTGTGCCAGCACTACGCCGTGGTGGAAGCCAGCTCGGGGGCGCTGACTCAGGGCAGTGGCTGCTGCTGCCTGCGAGGAATAGGTTGTGTGCAGGGGAGGCCTCTTGGAGCAGGTGGCCTGTGAGCTACTGAATCTGGATACCTGGTGAGTCTTGCCAGGAGGAAAGTGTGAGAAGGGTTATTCCAGGCATGGGAAGCCACATAAGCAAAGGCCTGGCAGATTCAGACCTTGGCTCATGAGGCTGCTCCAGAGGGTTTGACATGACCTGAGAGAAGGGGGTGAAATGGTGGGAGACAGCTGGGAATATTGGTTGAGTCAGATTAAGAAGGGCTTTGAGGTAGAGGTGAGGAGGAGCTCAAGTACTAAGGCAGGAGAGTGATGTGTTTGATTTGTGTATTAGAGGAGATTCCTCTGACAGTGGTGAGAAGGATAGATTGAAGAGGAGGAGGGTAGAAAGTGTGGTTAGTTAGAAGCCATTGCAGGAGACCGAGAGAAAGGTGATGAGAGCTTGCTTGCTCTCACAGGAGGGAATGAATGATTCAGGATAAGAGTCAGGCAACTCAGTGGACTCCTCTTTCTTTTTTTTTTTTATTTTTTAAATTTTTTAAAAATTTATACATACAAGCTGGGGTATAGGCCAGAGGCGTGAGGCGGCGAGAGGGTTCACCAGAGACAGAGCGGGTAGCAGAACAGGCAGATCAGAAATACACTGCTGAGGGGAGCAGTGGGCGAGGCAGGAGAGGTCTGCCGCACCATGTGGGACTCTCCCTGGCCGGGCGTCGAACTCGCGTCGCCGCTACCAACAGCTCCACAGCGCAGCGCTTAACCGCTGTGCCACCGGGGAGGCCGGACTCCTCTTTCTAAGGGTGGTGGGAAGTGGAGTTATAAGGTGGCTCTTCACTGACACAGGAACACTGGGAGATGAATTCTGTTAGGACCTGCTGACCTGGGGCCTGCAAAGGCTGGGTTTCTGACAGGACTAGTCCTGGTCTGTCTGATGGCGCCCCCTGGAGGCTGCTTGCATGGCCCTGCGTGAACGTCTGGACTGAGAGGAGCAAGCCGTGGGCAGTTGTGCACATGAATATGGTGCTTGGGGCAGAGATCTGGCCTGGAAGTCAGCAGGGTGGGGCCATAGGAGGGTGAGATGGCCCAGGGAGAAGGGAAAAGGAAACAGAGTGGAGGGCAAGGCCCAGATCTGTAGTGTTAACTGCGGCATTCGTGAGTGGACTGCACCAGTGCCAGGATGCAGCTGGCCAGAATAGCAGCCCTCAGGCCAAGTGCCTGGAGCCCTCGGGGAGAGAGCACATCTCTGCCTTCAGTGCCAGCTCTTTAAGCCTCACCCTCGTCCCTTTTAGGACCGGACGAGAGCCGCCCTCCTGGACAACCTTCATGATGAGCTCCATGCCCACACACAGGCCATGCTGGGGCTGGGCCCAGAAGAGGACAAGTTTGAAAATGGGGGTCATGGAGGGTTCCTGGAGTCTTTTAAGGTACGGGTGCTAGATTGGCTGGGGATTCTGTGGTGGTGTGGCAGAGGGGCTAACAGGGGAAGAGCAATCCTGATGCCGAGTGCATGTGCCGGGCAGGAATGGAAAGACCATCAGGGCCATGGCAGATATTTGCAGAGGGCAGGGGGATCAGGAAATGTGAGCGACCAACAATGTCTCCAGCATCCTTCCTTCATCTGGATCATCTTCTCGACAACCCCCCCCCCACCCCGCCCCCGCCCAGGAGTCTGATAAGCAGGGACCGGGAAGGAGTTCCCAGCAGAAGAGCTGGTACAAACCAGCAACAGCTTTGCTTTCCTCTGCTTCTTCCTGTGCTTAGGGCCCCAGGGTGGGGTGGCAGGAGTGAGCAAGGACGCGAGCCTTAGGGGTGTTCAGCAGCTAGTGTGGGGCCCCGCAAGGATTCTTCCCAGCTGTCCAGGCCCTGTTGCATGGAGTTGCAGGCAAGTCCTGTGGACTTTGCAAAGGGAAGAAATTTCTAACTAGAATGAGCTGCTGAAGGAAGTGAGCATCCTGTGCCTGGAACATAGGACAGCCGCTTACCCAGACAGGGTAAAGAAGATTCATCAGCACGTGCTTGCTGGGCGCCTGTTGGTTCCTGTGACCTACATCTGCCCTGAGCTGACTGCAATCCTGTGCAATTGGAAAAATGGGTCTTATCATGGGGACTGGCTGGGAGGGGCAGCAGGATTGCTCGAAATCTTGCATCTACTTAGAAGAAGAGCCTTGTTTTAAACCCAAGGTTTCTGATTCTTAGGTCCATGTACTGGGTGATTTGTGAAGGTATCGTCTGGGAGGCTGTGGGGTGGGGTTGGGGTTGGACCTCCCAGTATTAGAATCCCAGTTCTCTGTGATCCCAGGAGTTGTCTTCAGCGTCTCTGTGCTGCGGTCTTCTCATCAGTAATACAGGGACGATACATAGGGCCTCTGTCATGGAGTTGTTGGGAGAATTCATTGAAATAATGCCTGGAAAATTACACACAGCCTGCGATATGGTAGATGCTCAGTAAATGTTTCAGCAGTTACTGCTGTGTAAAGTGAAAACTTAATACACATCATCCTGTCTGAAGCCTCACAACTGCCCTCTGTGCCTTGTGAGGAAGGCTATTATTATAGGCTTAATAAGTCATACCCAGTTTTAATACTTACGGGTGTAATTTTACATGTGAGAAAACTCACACAACTCAAAGAGACGACGTAATTTGTCCCAAGTGACCCAGCAGACGTGGGAGGTGAATCCAGGCCTGCCAGATTCCAAAGGCTGTGTTCTTAGTGCTCCGTGACACTGCCTCCTGGTTTCTGACTCAATTAAGATTCCACCCATGCTAGTCCAGCCTGGGCAAGCCTGCGGTCTGTCCCTTGCTGCCCAGCCGGACTGCAGAGAGCAGGGCATGGCTCTGCTGGCCCTTGTGGGGACCAGTTGCCGAGATTCCTCACCAGGGTGGAAGTGGGAGCTGAACTGCTTGTCCAGACTCGTGGAGATTCCTGGGGCATCTGTTCAGTCCTGATGGACAGTGGCAGCCACGGTGAAAGAGGAGAAACTGGGAAAAGGAGAGGACGGAGGATGAGGGAGAAGAGGGGCAGGGAAGAAAGAAGGGGCTATGTCGACCAGAGGAGCAGAGAGGGTGTGAATAAAAGACCTGGCAGATGGGAAGCAGCCTGGGTCTGGGCAAAGCAGATGAGCTGGGCCCCTGGCAAGCCTTGATGGGAGGTGGGGCATCACGTCCAGTGTATCACAGTGTATCCCACGGTAAGGGAATGTATATGAGCTGTGGTTGATGAGCTAACACAAGGTTATAATTTGCAGAGGTGTAATGAAGCATTGGTTGCTTTGAGTTTTGCAGATTTCTTTCTGTATTTTGGAGTTTATTATTTTTCCAGGTTGCAAATATTTTTTATAACCTGGAAAGGCTTATGGGGGCGTCTACTCTTCCCATGGTGCCCGATGAAGACAGTGGCCCCGCAGCTACACACAGGTTGTAGCTCTAAAGGAGAGCGGCCCGAGGCCATGTGCCCAGTCCCCTGCCTCTGGCCTGAGTCACAGTTGATCCACTTTGACTCTCGTGGGCCTGACATAAGTAGTTTCTAAAGAGGAGACTTTCAGACTTTATCATTACTCTTTGATCCATCAGTCTAGGGAATTCTTTTCAACCTTAAATCCGTCCAAATGTAGTTTGAGTGCTCCTCGCTTCTGCACGCCTGTCTCCAGGGCAGCGCTGTGGGGTGAGGAGGGGACCGTCAGTCCTCAGATCTCTCACCATTACATCCATGTTTTTCTTCTGGTGGTGACCTGAGCTTTTTAGCCCTGTCGCTGCCATCACAGCCCTGGCGTCCCCAAGCTGGGAGGCCAGCACCCGGCTAGGCCACCCTCAGCAGCACGGACGGAGTCCCGGGCCTGGGAGATCCTGGGGTTGGGCCATGTCTGACCCAGCTCTGGAAACCAACTCCAGTTCTGGTATCTCTTCATGGGTGGCTTCGGCACTGCTACGGTGTCAGTATTATTGGCGTTTCTCATCCAGACCTCCACGGGATCTGTCTTAAAAGAAGTGGTGCATGAAATGATTCCAGGAAGAAAAATGGCCTATTTTATTTCCTTCCTGTCAAAGTCTTATCTCCTGTGAGCATGGTAATGTGAGTGAGAATTCCCAGGGCTGAAAGGCATCTCAGCCACCCATCCCCTTGCCTCATGGACTGTTCTTCCCTCACCCTGTTTGGGGGCCCTCCTCCTTTCCTAAGATGCTAACCTGTCTCTGCCCTGGCTTGTGCTGCCCAGTACCTCCCGCCGTGCAGCATAGCTCTTCTTCCCCTCTCCCATCGGAAGCCGACCAGGCAGTTGATGGACAGCTTGACCTGTTTCTCTATCCAGGGTGCTGGAGATATTCTCAGTAAGCTGCCAATTCTACAAACACTTTAACATCTTGCCTTTTCTCTTAGATGATAATCTTTTTTTTTAAAGATTTATTTATTTATACATACAGCTGGGGTACAGGCCAGAGGTGTGGAGTGGCGAGAGGCTTCACCAGAGACAGAGTGGGGAGCAGAATAGGCAGATCAGAAATACACTGCTGAGGGTAGCAGCGGGCAAGGCAGGAGAGGTCTGCCGCACCATGTGGGATTCTCCCCGGCTGGGCGTCGAACCGCATCGCTGCTGCCGACAGCTCCACAGCGCAGCGCTTAACCGCTGCGCCACCAGGGAGGCCCTCTTAGATGATAATCTTTAAAAAAATACATATTTCCAACTAAAGAGGCTAAACAAACTGTTGTAGGGAAACTTACCATTAATAGGTATTTCTACGGAACAAGTGGGAACATTGCAAAGGCAGTCCATGGGATCACTGGTGTTGGGGTCTGTGGATATTTTCTTGGTGTCTTGCAAGACTAACTTTCTTTATAAAGGAGTTTTATATGATTCACCTTTGAATAATACTGATCTCTGACTATTGTTCTCTAACCCTATTGTCAGCCACTGACAGCTGTTGTTGAAGTTTTTATTGGTCTGTAATGAAATGAAAAAGCGATGATAGGTATGTGAAGCCACATTTTGAGAAGCTCTGAGCTAGTCCAACCCTCCATCGACCTCATGGTTCAGAAGGGATGTTGGAGGACCAGGGAGAAAGCAGGAACCCCCCCCCATCACCCCCAGCCTTGAGGGCCTGTGACAGTTAATGCGCTGGTATGGTCTGCCCCCTAGTGGCCAGAGTTGAGCATCACTGTAGTGTCCTCAGCAAAGTCCCCACGGGCTGGGAAGCTGGCAGCTCTTGGATGGAAGTTGTGTTCTGTGGCGAGGAGATGTAGAGGAATATTTCCTTCTCTATCAGCTTCCATCCTTTATTTATATTGGAGAGGGACTGAAGGCCCCTTTCTGGAACTCAGAGTACTTCCTGCTCAGGTCAGCAGGCTGGTAATGAGCGTCTTTCTCCCTGAGGGCCCCTGCCTCTGTGGGGGCCCAGTACAGATAGGCAGCCACCCTCACTGTAGCTCTGTGCTCTGCATCCCTTCAGCTGAATTTTTTAAATTGAAACTACTCACAAAATCCATTTGTCGGGAAGTGAGGTTTACTTGCTCCCTCCTTGGAGCAACTGGGTGTTAAACTGCCAGCTGAAATGAAATGACAAAAGCAGATAATGAGAAAATGACACCACCCCTCTTTTCTCAGGACCCCAAAAGGGAAAATTAAAAGTGTCCCGAAGGTTTGGAAATGATGCTGACAGAGGGCAGTAATGGGTCCAGAGATAATTAACTGGGAGGAGAGAGGACTCCAAAGACAGCTAGGGAGAGTTGTGTGAAATAGAAAATAGGCTGATGGAAGACTCAGGTCTAGAAACAGCAAGACTGCAGCTCTTGCACGGGAGACTTTTTCCCCAAGAGCAGGCTTTGGAACAGGTGGCTTTGAAAGCAGTGAGCAGCTCAGCCCTGTGAAGACAAGTGGAGGGAGCTGAAGTGCGACTTGGCTGTGGGAGGCGCTGCGTGGGAGACAGTCGGGTGGTTCCCAGAGACCTCTGAGGCCCACGCAAAGCCTTAACCTACCTTTTTCTCCTGCCTCCTCCGGTCCTCCTTTCTCTTTTTTGCCCTCGTCTGGCACTCAGTAGACCAGGCACCATAACACGTAGCTTATTGCTCACAGCCTTTGTGCAAAGAGTGAGGGCTCTGTCAGAATAGGAATGACGAGTGGACATGGCGTCACTGATGAGGATAGTGGTGGCGGCACACGGCCCTGGGGCCCTGTGCTGAGACTCATGGGGTACTTGACTCCTTTAGGGAACTTCATAGTTTCCCTTAAGGACCCCTCAGAGTGGGGCACTCCTTTCCTTTTCTCAATTTTCCAAAGGCTACGTGACTAAGTGGTCTGTGGGTGATGGAGTGACTAGAACATGCCGGCCACTAAAACCGTGTTGCAGGACACTGTTGTGCAGTGTCAGCGGGTGGCTGGTGTGTGTTCTAGAGATGATGTCCCTGCAGGTCTCCAGTGGGAGAGGCTGGCTGACATCGGGGGTGCCAGGCCAGAAGGCTCCATGCCTCCTTCTCTAGAGTAGCTCATTTCCAGATGAGTCATCTTTACAATTTGTCTTCTGGAGTCCGCTTCCCTATTGGGAAAGAAAGGCAGACAGGTGGTCCTTCACCATTCCCAGCTTGGGGAATTCCTGACCTTGTGGACTTCCTTTTGGGCTGGGGGCAGTGTTCTTGCTGGTTTCTAGGGACCTTGCCATCGAAGGAGCTTGTCCCTCGATGCTTCATGGAGGGAAGGGAGTTTGCCATCTGTGGGTTGGCACATGAAGTGCCTCAGCTGCCAAGAGCGTCACATGTACCCACACAGCAACCCATGTGGAGATATCCTCCACCCATTTTGCAGATGAGTCTCAGAGAAGCTCAGAACCCTGACCTCAGCGGCGGTGCTGGTGGAGAGAGCTCGGCTGAAGATCCCGGCAGCCTGACCCTTGAGTAGCACTGTTGCCTAGACATGTTACTGAGGGAACACATGAATGATCAAAGGGGTACTATATGAGGGTTTGGGGGTTACTGAGACACTTCCCTTCCTGGCACTCTCATGTCATCTTTGAGGGCCTCCTGGACCAGAGCACATCATCCATGTGGCCCTTGTGACGAAATCATCCCCTGGGTGCAGCTGGGACCTGTCTCTCTAGGCTCATTCCCCTGGGGCTCTCGTGGGGCAGCACAGGCCCGCAGGGGGTCCTGAAGGGTGGTCCTCCCGCCCAGGTCTCTCTGTGCCGGTGCTCAGCAGCCTTCCTTTAGCTATTCTCATTCGTGCACCCGCTGTGATGGGTCCCTGGCCATCCTAGTTGTCCCCTCCTGGACACTGCACTGTTTGCCAATGTGCCTCTGGCTCTTTGGTGGCCTGAGCAGCTCTGGGCCCCGTGAGGCCATGCCCCATGTCCAGTCTGAGTCTGTGCCTCCTCTTTCAGCAGCTGTACGGGGTGGGGCTGGTACTGGCGGTGTCCTCCATGTCCCTCCATGTCCCTCCAAGGGACAGCCTGTGTTCAAGTGTAGAGGGCTGCTTAGTTTTCTGGAAAAAGCAATCAAGTCAAGTATATGACTGACACCCCTGGCCCATGTCTTTCTGTGTGTGACATACTGTTCCCACTTCACATGAGGAAGCAGCCGCTCAGAGAGGTTGGTAACTAGGGCAGGGTCACACAGGCTCCGTGAGCTGCTCTAGCTTTGCTTTCCTTAACTGTAAAACAGGGATAACAACTTCTGAGGTGGAAGGAGGTTGGGGCAGTGACCCCTTGGTCTCCTGCTGGCTGCTGGCTGGTGTCCTCCCTGCCTCTGCCTGCAAGGAGCCACCCATGTCCAGGCCATGGGACAAAGATGTGAAAAATCTCTGCGAACTGGTGATTACAGTGCGGTGCTCTGAGAGAATGTGTGTGTGTGAGCGTGCATGCGAGTGTTTGTACCTGTGCACACGGACATCACCAAGAGGGTGTGGTCAGCCTGGCGGGGGCCAGGCTCCAGTCCTAGGCCCCGTCGCCTGCTCTGTCCGCAGAGGGCCATCCGCGTGCGCAGCCACTCCATGGAGACCATGGTGAGCAGCCAGAAGAAGCAGCACAGCGCGGGCATCCCCGGCAGCCTCAGCGGGGGCATCTCCCACAACAGCGCCGAGGTCACCAAGGCGACCTTCTCAGTGAGTGCTCTGGGCCTCATGTGTGCGGGGTTGGGGAGAGGGGTCCCAGCCCTGCGGAGGGTGGGGCACCCCAAGTTGCTGGGGAGGGCCCGCAATCCTCGCTCCTGTCTGAAGTGCAAGCCAAGCTTGTCTGTGGTCCTGTCCGCTGAGTTCCTAGTGGGGCCTCCTCCTCAGGGTCAACCCTGCAGAGCGGGCATGGCCACATTTCTCTTCTCAGGCACTTGGGCCCCGTGACAGTGAGCAGGGGTGCCGGCCCTTGCCTAGCTGTTACTGACAATAGCAATAGCTGCCCCAGCTTGCTGTGCGCCAGGCACTGAGCTCAGTCATTCATGGGCTTTAGCTTATTTTTTTCCAACAGACAGAATTTAACATTAAGAATTATTAACTCGGCATAAATATGCTGACTCCATCAATATTCTGAGATCCTCCATCCATTCTGAGATTCTCTATAAGGCAATATTTTTAGCAAGTAGAGTTTTTAAAGGGCTAAGAGTTGAGCATGTTCAGCTGTCATTTCTCAGTATAATGATTGCTTTTTAAAATTTTTTAATAGTGCTTGTTTTGTTTTTTAAATTGAGGTAACATTAGTTCACAACACTGTATCGTGTTCAGGTGTACTATTTCTTACCTCAGTAAGTTAATGTTTCACACCATACCCACCGCCAAATGTCAGGGACGTTACTTGTGGTTGCTCCAACAGCTCTCTGAGGGGCTTCCTTTACACGCTGGGGGAAAAGGAGGCCCAGATCAAGTCAACTAACTTGATAAAGTTCACCCAGTTAAGCGGAAGAGCAGGACTTGAGGGCAGGTCTCCCTCAACTACATGATGTGTGTAGTTCTCAGGAGAGAGAGCCTGGTGGGTCTGGGGGTGGGGGTCTGGTCTGCTGCATCAGGGGCTAGCCAAGTGAAGGAACCAGTTAGTTAGGCCCCATCCCACCCCACCTCACCCCATCCCTTTATTTACTCATTTTATTAGTTGAGTAACAGTCCTTTAAAGAGTAAAACTGACTTTAGATTTGTGTAGACTAGAGTTCTCTTTTCTTTCAATAGCAGAGTTTGCCTATCATGATACTAATAATATTATAAATGGTTTTACAGTCTTCATTTAATTTACCAAACATTTTTGAAGCTCGTATTTCATTCCCCTCCAAAGGCTAGTTAAGTCAGCAGGGCGGGGCAATTCGGTCCATTCTGTGGAAGAGGAGACTGAGACCCAGAGAGTTTCTCCCCTTGCTCAAGTTTGCACAGCACACAAATGGTAGAAGCTGGGACCAGGGTTACAGGCCTGGTGGGCTCCAATCTGCGCCTTTCTACTGTCCACACATGTGGCTCAAGCAGAACCATATCTTGGTGGGCTCTTCCTGCCTGTGGGTGTGTGGAGATTTCGTGCTGCTGTTCCCATTCTGTCCTGTTACTGTGACACTCAGCTTGAACCTATTTGTGAACAGTAGACGGAAAGCCCTAGCTCCTGTCTTCATCCTGCCGGTGATTTGCTGTGTGACCTTGGTCAAACCCCCTCGTCCCTCGGGCCCTCAGCTTCTTATTCTGTAAAGCGAGAGGTTGGATCAGGTCACTCTAAAGGCCCTCAGGTTTGTGGTTCTCAGTCTGTGACCTTTGAATCATCCTGTTCTTCTCAGTATATGGCCTTTTCTTGGGGTGTCTTGACTCCATGTTCCTCCAGGAATTCTGGTCTGCAGTGGCTTATTACTGGGGCCACAAGGTTTGGCTTAAGAACACAGGAAAGCAGCGTCTCGGGGTTCCGGTTCCTGTATCTATAGGCCCCAAACTTCCTACTGTCTTGTCATTTTGTGAGATCTCCTCCAGACCCATTGGGTGATTGCAGGAGCTTTGTGCAGACCAGAAAGGGGACAAGGGGAAGGAGATCTGGGCTTGGGGTGCGAGCACTCATTTGGTGGTTTCATCCGCAGCCTCCGGTGGCAGTGGCAACGGCGAAGAACCAGTCTCGAAGCCCCATCAAACGGCGGTCGGGCCTCTTCCCCCGTCTGCACACAGGCTCTGAAGCTCAAGGGGACAGCCGGACACGATGGTAACTGCCGGGGCCCCACCCTTCCAGTGCAAATACGGGGTTTGTCAGCTCCCTGTTTTGCTGCTATCAACAGATGCTCCACCTTGGGGAGGGCCCTGTGCCCTTTCAGGAGATGGCTTCCCTTTCCCCCGTTCATCACTGCCTGTCACTCACACTGCTCTTTATCCATTGAGTCAGATTTGGCCAGTCTCTGGACGAGACTTTCCAAAGTTATTTTTGTTGAATTTTGACCAAAACTAGAATCATTGCTTGTATTAGGCAGAGTTAATTGCACTGTCCTTTGGACTTCTAGAATGTTCTTTTGAAAAGCAACTGTCATGTTACATCATACTTAGCCTATTCTTGGTAGTAGTCTTTCTGATCCTTTAACCAGTGAGCCCATTTGTTGTTTAATTCAGTCAGCAGCATTTCTTGAGTGTCTGCCATGGGCTGGGCTCAGCATTCAGACAAGAGCTACAGGAGACACATACCCACCTTCCAGAAGCTTATGGATGCGAGGGGAGGGGAGGCATTCAGGCCGACTCCCACATCGACAGCTTGTCTGCCGCCCCGTGGCTGGTGGCCCCCTCCCCTGAGCTTGGGCATGCAGCAGGAGGGGCAGGTTTGTGGAGGAGGAGGGAAGCTCTGCTCGGAACCTGTGCATGTGAGTGAGTTCTTGTGACCTCCCAGTAGAGAAGTCCAGAATCCTGGGTGGTCAGAATCACAAGTGTTGGGCTTAGGAGAGAGGTCTTGACTGGAGAAGGAGGGTTGGGGTTCGCCAGGGCAAAGAGGATGTTTAAGAATTGATCTGTGGACAGGATGTCAGGGGGTGGGTGTGGGAGGCCTGGGGAACCCCTGTGACTGAGGACAAGTGGGGAAAGGGGAGCCAGTGATGAAGACTGGGAGTGAGGGGTGAGGGAGGAGGAGAACGCAGGAAGGTCAGAGGTTGGAGGTCAGGCTCTCAGAGATGGGGGAGGGGGAGGGGGAGGGAGAGGGGAGAGGGTCATTAGGGACTTCTCTAAGAGTACGTTGAGAGACTTGGTGCCTCCAGGAGGGATATAATTAAAAAGACAAAATTTTTAAAATTAATTTTTAATTTTTTTATTGATTAAACTTTTTTATTTGCTTACATTGTACAATGTTTGATTTCTCCTGTCAGGTGTAGTCCCATAATTCTTCCACCACCACATCACCCGTGAACCATTACCCTAGTCTCTTGAGCTCTTTCCTCCCCCTTTTGACTCCTCTCCCTCGCCTTCTAGAAGCTTCAAATCTATGGTCAACTTGCAAGTTTTGTCTTTTTTTTTTTTTTTTTTACCCTTTGTTCGGTTTCCCTATAGTTCTCCTATAAGAGAAACCATCCGATATTTTCCTTTCTCCTTCTGACTTATTTCACTGAGGATAATCCCTTCCAGCTCCACACATGTTGCTGCGAATGACATGAGTTTATCTTTTGATCGCTGAGTAAAAAAGACAAATATTCACAAGTGTTGGCAAGGATATGAAGAAATGGGAAGTCTTTTATTTCTGACGGGGATCTAAACTAGGACAGCTGTGGTAGAAAAAAGCTGGTTTGTTCCTCTGAGGCTAGACATAGTCACCATATGGCCCCATGAATCCACTCCTGGGTACATAGCCAAGAGAGAAGAATCCAGATGTCTACATAAAAACCAGCATGTTCAGGGCAGCATTACTCATAGTAGCCTGAAGTGGACACAGTGTACATGGCCATGACTTAATGAATGTGCATGTAAAATGTGGTGTAACCATAAACTCGAGGAGTATTTTGCAACAAAAAGGAGGGAAGCACTGTTATATTCTACAATATTTATGAACCTCAGAAAGGTTATGCTAAGTGAGAGAAGCCAGTCACAAAGACCACACATACTTCCACGAAATGTCCAGAATAGGCAAATCCAGAGAGACTGAGAGGAGGTAAGTGGTCGCCAGGGTCTGAGAGGGGGGAGGAGTGGGGCATGCTGGTGAGTCCAGGGTTTCTTTTAGAAGGAAGAAATGTTCTAAAATTTGATGATGATGGTTTTACAACTCTGAGCACACTAAAGACAATGAATTGTGTACTTCAAATGGGTGAATTTTATGTGGATTTTTCTCTCTATAAAGTTGTTGTAAAATAAAAACACACCGAGCATGAGTTCATCATGTCCTCACCCACTGGCCCAGGGCAGGCCAGGGTAACGTGTGTGATCTTTGTTAAACTGCTTTCAGGTCCTGGGCTGAGAGTGGCCCTTACAGTGCCCCGTCATGTCCTCACAATGTTCTGGGGAACTCGTTTTGTAGTCTATAGAAGGGTGTCCACTGGGGTGTGGGCAGTGGCCCTCCAGCACCGTCCACGGGTACTGGGCTGTCTCCCTGCTCTGTGGCAGGTGTGCCAGCCGCTGTGCCATTCCCTCCGTGGTCAGCTCTCGGCCTAGAGCTCTGCCAGGCGGATGGCCAGCATGGGTGAGGGAAGGACTTGGCTCCGGGCATCAAGCCAGGCCTCTAGTTTGGCAGCTCTTGACTCTCACCCAAGAGCCTGGAGTAGCCCCCGATGCAGCAGAAAACCCTGTCATCTGTCACCATCCCTGAAGGGAGGCTCGGGTGGGAACTGAGGTCCCGGGGCAGGAACACTGTGACCCGCAGACCCCTACCCTGCCTCAGGCTGGGGTTGGGGTGGGGCCTGGGTGCCTTTGGCTTACTCCTCTTCATCCCTATTTCTTCAGTGACAGTGCATCCAGCAACCCTAAGACCCCAGATGGTGGGCATTCTTCTCAGGAGATAAAGTCTGAGACCTCATCCAATCCCAGCTCTCCAGAAATCTGCCCCAACAAGGAGAAGTAAGAGCGTGAGGGTGGGGAGAGGCTGATGTGAACCGCCTGGGGCTCTGAAATACGCTCGCTATTCTGGGCAAACCGAGGGCATCTCTTGCCTTGGGGACTCTCTGGACCACAAGAGCCAACAGGCAGTGGCATGAGGGGTTGCTGGGAGGAAGCTTGGATCTCTGCTAGGCCTGTACTGGGGAGGGCCTGGGGGTCTCCGTGAGTGACCAGGGCCTGCCTTGCTTCCTGGTTCCTGCAGGCCCTTCATCAAGTTGAAGGAGAATGGCCGAGCCAACATCTCCCGCTCCTCCTCCAGCACCAGCAGCTTCAGCAGCACAGCAGGGGAGGGCGAGGCCATGGAGGAATGTGACAGCGGGGTAGGTTTGGCCCCAAACTACCTTGGGGAACAGGAAGGTGCACTCTGGATCCAGCCAGACATCTACTCTGTGCACTACTAAGATTGCTACTTGGGCAGAGCTCCACTCCAGGCTCTGCAGATAAAAGGGGGGGTCTGGACACAGGAGGTGACCTGGCCAGCCACCTCCACCCTCGGGGAGCAGTGGTGTTGTGGGGGGCTCCCTTGGAGTGGCATAGGAGCAGTGGTGGAGGGTCAGGCCGGACCAAATGGTGTCCCTACCACCAGGTTCCTGGCTGGAGGACAGAGGGGTCAGTGCTCCAGGGGCCTGGGCCGGGCACTTCTGGGTGGTGGGAGGCTGGAGAAAGAAGGGAAGAGCAGGCGGACCCAAGCTGGGAGAGGGAGGCAGTGGCTGGCGGGTCTGGCCAGGCCCTGTTGCAGGCAGCCCCGTGGGCTCTCAGGGGTGGGGCTGGCCCCCTCACCCGGCCTCTCTCCCCAGAGCAGCCAGCCTTCCACAACCTCGCCTTTCAAGCAGGAGGTGTTTGTCTACAGCCAGTCCCCGAGCAGCGAGAGCCCCAGCGTGGGGGCAGCTGCCACCCCCATCATCATGAGCCGGAGTCCGACGGGTCAGTGCGCCTGGCTGTGTGCGTGTTCTGGGGGTGGGGGTGAGGGGTTGGGGTCTGGGGGAGTGGGGTGTGGAGGGGGCTGCACATCCCACACTGCTGACTTTCCGCTTCAGTCTTAAAGTGTTGGGCTCCGCTGCTGCTAGTTTACCTCATCTGGTCTTCAAGAGGACTGTGTTCCTTTTTTTCCCCAGTTCTGTTTATTGAGGTAATATTCCCTGATCTGTCTCAGGAGTTGTAGGTTCAAAGCTCTGTAAATGTGTCTTCACACCATGCCCACCATCAAAGCCCCAATAAACCTCCTGCTCCATTGGGCCCCTCCCTCCCATGGTCCCACCTTGCTCCCCTCCCCTTCTAATTGAGGCCTGATTCTTATCCTTCCCTTACTCATGGGGAAACTGAGGCCCAAGAATTCAGCAATTTGTCAGAGGAGTTGGAGCTGTGTGATACCAACAGTGAGGCTCTCTTTACCGTCCTCTTGCCCACCCCATCATCGCCCTGGAGCTGCTGGGTCGCAGAGCTGAGGCTGGTGCTGCAGGGGAAGAGGCGGGACGAGGCTTGAAGGTGGAGGAAGCAGCGCATGAGAGTCCTGGAGGGAACTGGGGGGCCATCTCCTGGAATCCCACATGGTTCAGTTCAGCTGGAGTTCATGGAAGGGATGTGTGAGAGTGGAGAGAGCAGTTAGGGAGACGGGGGGGGGGTCCCCCTAGTTCTGGTGAGGATTTTGGTGTTATTCTGTCAGCAGTGGAAGTCACTGAGGGTCTTAAGCATTTGAAGGCTGTGAAGTTGAGAAGAGCTGTCTGGAATTGAGGAAGACCATTTTGGTGCTGCAGCTGGCTGAGTATGGAAAGGGTTTGTGGGGAGCATGTGCAGGGAGGGAGAGGTGTCACTGTTAGCAGTGAGGGGCGGTGATGGGGCTGTGAATCTAGGGGTGTCTGGGGCAGTGGAGAAGGACTGGATTCAAGAGATGTCGAGGAGTAAACATCTTTCAGGCTTATTACGAGGGCGTGGGGAGAAAGTTCTTTGATCCAAGCAGTCAGCAGAGTAGAAGGTTCTGGAATCAGTTCTGGGGAGAGGGTGAGGGTTACAGCCGGGGGCCAGTCAAGCATGCACAGCACTCAGAAATCAAATCCTTGGCCCCATCCTTAAGGAGGGCAGCATAGTGGGGCGGGGGCGAAGTGTAGGACTCTGAAGCCTGGCTTCAAATTCTGGATCTCATATCTACTGGTGATGTGACACTGGGCAAGTTACTGAGCCTTTCTGTGCCTCAATTTCCCCATGGAACAAAATGAAGGGGGAATAGTTTCTACCTCATGCTTGACTGTGTGAAGATCAAGATGAGCTTATATTTGTAAGAGACTTAGAACTGTTAACCTAAGCATTTGTTCAGTAACAGGAATTAAACAATAACATGGTGAGTGGTTCTCAGCTGGGGGTGATCTTGCTTCCCAGGGCACATTTGGCTAAGTGTAGAGACATTTTCGATTTCATGATTGTGTGGGGGATTGCAGCTGGTGGGCAGAGGTCGAGAATGCTGCTAAATACCCTACAAATACAGGACCCCCTCCCCAAACAGGGAGCTTACAGCCCACAGTGTCAGTACGCTGAAGCTGAGGAACTTGTCTAAACGATGGAAACTCAGAGTGGGCCAGTGGGCCAATGGACTGGTATACGCTGACATGCTTCTGAGGTTCTCATGGGAGGGAATGTGAGTACAGGAGATATGTGCTATTGGGGCTAAAGGGGAAACTGCTATTCCAGCCATCCCAGGTGCTGGCGCGGCAGCCCCCTGTGGCTGGGAAACCCAGGAGCTTGGTTCTGATACCACCTGCTGCCTTGCCAGCCCCCCTCTCTAAGCTTGGGTTTCCTCATCTGTGAAGTGGGGTGGTGGTACATATTCCCTGATTTTTTTAAAAAAAGACAATTAAATATTGGAGATATGAATGAAAAATCTGTAACCAAGCTTACCTCCTACTTAGTGCTAAATAAATAGCACAAAAAATTAGGTTTTAAGTAAAGGGAAGTCCAGAGAGTGTCTGCCACTTGCTGAAGTGGTTCAGAGCCAAGGGGGACCTGGAATGCATTTGAGACCCCCCCCTGCCCAGTGCTCATCCCAAAGCACCTCTCCCTGCATAATACTCAGTCCCGAGGGGTTGCCTCATCCGCCAGCCTCTGTAAGTTGTGCTCTGTGTCCACAGCACTAGCGTGGGCTTGCAGAGATCTGGAAACCTGTCTTAGGCTTTCAACTACGAGAGAGGGGAGAGGGGGGAGGCCTGGGAGGGCCTGCTTAGATCTTCAGTAATTCTCAGATGTCACGACCTTTGATTATCACATCCCTGGGGGTCCTGGGGTGCTGGGAGGGCTCTGGTGGGTCAGACTGGAAGGCACTCACAGAGCTGGGTGGAACCCTTTGCTATGAGGTGTCAGAGGTAGGTCAGCAGCACCTATGTGGACTGTACT